>JAJHUR010086353.1:0-17994 GCA_027495735.1 Lutjanus campechanus
TAAGGGTGGGACCAAAGCACATATCCAGCATTTGATGTACACTGCAACGACACACTATGACACCAACAAGACCACCTTGTAAAGGTCAGTGCGGCCATCACGGCTGAAGGCTGGATCCAATTTGAAAGTGCTTCAAGCAAGAAGCACAACAAATGGCTGCTGATCTTGAATGTCTCCAACTCTTTTCAAAAGATGCCAATTTCTTTTTGCTGCACAAGTGCTGTGGCTCCAGGGGTGGCAAATGAAATTTGATCATGGTCCATCGCTTTGAGCCAGGCTGAAATATCTCAACAGCTATTAGACTGATTGTCATGTAGTTTGGTACAGACATTCCTGATCCCCAGGGGGTGAATCCAATTAACTTTGATTTTCACCGAGCACCACCAGCAGCAGTGAATTATCTCTATGTCTACTGAATGGTTTGGTACAACATTTTTCAACAAACATTCATGGTTGGCAGATGATGTATCCTTATGACTTTTAACAGCTATTGGATGGACTGTTGTGAAATTTGGTACAGACATACATGAATTGTAATAACTTTTCATTTAGTTCCATCATCAGGTCAAAGTTTTACTTTGTCCATTGTAGCTCATTTGATTTATGACGCTAAGATGGTGAGCATGGTAGGCATTATACTTGCTAAACATCAGGATGTTATCATTCTCCTCGTGAACATGTAATCTTGTAGATATTAGCACTTAGCTCAATGTACCACTATTGTCTCATAGAGCCAATAGCATGGCTGCAGACCATTTTAACTATGCCATGTGCACCATATTACATGGAGGTTCCTGGGTTTCACAAGATCTTTTTGTTTTGTTGTGTCTTTTTTCTGCTTCTTTTCCAGTCGAGAACAAGAAAACTTAAAAAAAAAGAGTTTAGTTTCCTTAGTTGAGACCAAAGGAAGCTGCAACGGAAATTTCAAAAGTTTTAACGGTATTTTGGGTGTAAATTCAGGAGGGTCATGTCACTACACAGCATAGATCCATCCACAGAAAGGGCAAGCTCAAATCCATCAAAACAGCAAAATCTTGAAAGATGATGAGATGGATGACAAGCATGGCAGAATGTGGGTAATGGAAGGTACATTCTTCTATCTTTCTACAGGCTTGACATCAGACAACAGAGCCTTGACATCATATCCAGAGGATAATGTCAGTAAATGCTACTAAAATACAGACTTAGGTCCCCAGAAACACTCTTGAGCTTCTCTTTTCACATATAGTTTCAATGGATAATTTCACTTCTTATTGTGTCTTGGTGGATATAAAAGACGAAATGTTTTGGAGTGTGCTTGCTTGAGTCAATAATCCTAGCTAGAAACCTTCAATGTGCTCATTAATCTGAGTTACTGATATGCAGAGTTGGTGTTGGTTGATGCTGAACTTGTTGTGGTCTAAACATACAGACTAGTGGCTACCATTGGTATAGGTGACATAACCTTTAAAAGTGTTTGTCTCTGCTTTTCTTTCGCCTCTATTTTCAGCTCTGCTGCCATACATTCACTTTCTCCACAGTTTTTGCTTCCTCTACTTTGCGTATACTGTATGCTTTCATGACATATAGCAACATGTAGCCATAATGACATTTATGTCACAGTCAGGTGCTTCCACATTGACTTGGGTCCTTGGAAATCAGTCAAAGCACTTACAGACTACCTTTTCTGTTCCCTTTTGGCTTGTTCTCTTGATCATCCAGATGCCATCGTGCTCACAATCTGAAGATCACTTGGCCTCTCCTCCGTTCTCAATATTAACATTAAGCCATTTATTAGATGGGTCAAAGAGGTTAGCTCTTTTGTTAAGAACATGGCTGGTTTGAAAATTAGCACAAAGTGCAGTAAGGAGAGCATCAGATAGGTATAATGGCCTGTAGTTCCTGTGTGGTTCAGTAAGAACTATAATGAGAGCACTTACATCTGCTCTTGATTTTCTCTATTAGCATGTGCATGAGCGCATTTGTGCTTACATGCATTGGTATTCATATCACATATCTGGTTGTCCAGAAAGCAGAGCAGGCTTTTAGAGAAAAGCACTCCGTTGATGAGAGCAGATCAATATCTAAGCCACCTATTATCATCTCCGACCAAACTGAGAACCCAAAATGATTCTCCGTTCAAAGTTAATGACCTCTCCTAAACACCAGCACAGGAGAACTCGCTTGTTTATGTTAGTTTGCATTGATCTGACACAGAGTGTGTGTGGTCCTGGACAAATTCATTGTATTCACACAGGCCCTGTTAAAACAAAGACTCCGCCTGACTTTGATCACAGCTCCCAGGACGAAATATAAACTAGAGCGGATGGCCAGCCAAGCAAGACAGGAGGTCCACTGAGGAAAAAAAAAACAAAGCAGGTATTATTTTTTCATCAGTAACCGCAGCTGATTTAGCAGCAGTGTCTTTACTTAAGGCTCACATTCAATGGCTAGTTGTGTTTTAACAACCCAGCTGAGCGCTTCATGAGCATCATATTGGGCATCATGCCTCGCAACTCTTGGCAGCTTGGCGTAGCTCCCCCTGGCCACCAGCAAGCTCTTGTTGTTTTTATATTCTCACTTCAGCAGCAAGAGCCATCAAAGATAAAAGCACAGTTGCTCTTTGTCACATAGAGACAACAGTCATGAAATTTTAACAGCTAGAAGTACTGATCTAGCATTGGAGACAAAACTAGTCCCTGAGCAGGACTCAAATTCAGTGACACAGATTCAGGCAAATAAAATGCAGGAGTCAGCCTGTTAATGGGATGATTAGGCATTTTTATGGTGTCTCTTAATGAGATATGATAAACTACAATGCATAAACAATTTGAATGACCACTGCAGAGAAATATTAAATATTTATGCTGTAGATACATACTAAAACATTATTATTTTTTAGGAAACCTTACAGTACTTTCACCACTGAGCCAAAATTATACCGTCTGCAGCTGCAAGGGTCCACCAGGGTCCATGTGATGTAAATTTTGTCATCAAAGGCTGTACACATAGGCTCTGTGCATACATCTGTGTACTTCAAATCTGTTGCGACTGTGGAGAGTTGTACACAAGGCCAATGCAATGCTGTCTGCACATGTAGAGACAGTAGAAAGTAGTATAAACAGAGCTAAGATGTGTCCATGTTGTCTGCGCCTGTCCATGTACACATCCGTTTTAGTCTTTGTAAGAGAAAACACCGTCAGTCTAGGCAGTTGGTCAAAATTAATAATTTGACTGTATAAATAAACATGCAGTATCAGACTAGGCGGGTATGTGAGTCTGTGCACCAGTCCGATGCCATGTAAGTTTTTTAACCCTGAAATGGGACACTGTTACATCCCTGCAGCATCCTGTGCCTTTTTTCTCACCATGGTGAAGTCATATTCCATGGCATTTATTCTCTTAAGGATGGATATTTCATGCCACGGCTGGTTGAGGAAATGTCCCTATAAACAAAGTAAAAGTTGTCAGTCTCATGCCTGAGGTACAAGATGCTGTATCGCTGCCAGAGGAGTGCTGACTAAGATTGCAGCAAGCATGGGAATAAATTACAAAATAATCAATTTTTTCCATATTCCTCACTTAGCCCCTGGTGGTCTAAATAACTCACTAGATTTGTTGCTTATCCCTTAATTCATATATTAAATATTGTATTTAAAAATCCCCCCTGGCTGTAATGGACCAAACCAATATGAAGGATAATGAGGGGCGGCATGGAATATTTCAAAACTTAAAAATGCATTGTTTTGTATCTACAATTAGCAAATGTACTGTGTCACAATACTCAATCTCACTAAGTAATATTGACTACACACTGACAGACACTGAACTTTTTGATCTAAATTATTGCTTGGGCAACTCAGTAATCCCTGGATATTGTTAGGGACATGTCTCCACTGCCCCTGCCTAATTCTACACCGTTGCATTCACTGCATGCATTTCATATCAAATCCATACAGAGTTAGACATATACAGCTGTTAAAAATGGTAACACACTGATATTGGATCAGTATTTAGTGTTTGGCCAATATGCAACATTGAGGTATCAGAATTGGAAGGAAAAATCTCTCATTTACGATGACATAAAACAGTGCGAAAACATCAAATTCTCACATTTAAGAAGCTACAACTAGCAACTGTTTGGTATTTTTCCCTGATAAATGAATAATGTATTATAAAAAATGTGGTTTGTTTACTGTCAGTCAACTAATTGAACAATTAATTCAGCAAATTAATTTGTGCTAAAGAGGCAGAACTAGTAAACAAAGGGACAATAAAAGATTTTTAGATTTTGAACAATAATGGCAGTGGCTTTAAACCATGCATACCTTCTGAACCACCCATCTATGACAGCATATTACAGCCTGTCAGTGGCTACGGAACTCTTGGCCCCGAAATCTCCACAAGGACGCTGTTCATAGCTGGGCAATCTCTCCAGGGTTCTCATTCTCAACTTGGCATCACTGTGAACTCATTTCTCAGCCACACAGGATGTTTCACGCTCCTCATTCAGTCAGAGATGAGATGGCTTCAAAGGTCACACTGTTTTCTGTATGAGGGGTCTGCTGCGCTCGGGAATGGAGATTGTGTGTGTGTGTGTGTGTGTGTGTGTGTGTGTGTGTGTGCCTCTATATGTTTGTGTGGAAATATACACAGGTTACATCTTTGTAGTGCGGTTAGTCTAAATGTGGGCATAATGAATACCTCAAAACATAACATGGGCCAGGTTTATAATATTTCTGTGTGTGATCGTGTGGTGTTGTGTCAGTGTGTGTATGTTCCAGATCTGTGCTCAGCCCCCTGTAGAGATCAGTGGGGCATGTAGAGGAGTGCCTGTTCCTACCAGTACACACTGCTGCTGAGCTGACAGCACACAGTGTTCAGTGGCTTGGATATAAAAAAGAATATTGGGCAGCTCAAGGGGGGTCTGACACACACACACACACATGCACACACACACACACACTGTCCCAGTGGCTGCAGTGTCTCTCTTGATCATACTGGTGAGACGAAATTAACAGTGGGCATCTCTGGGGTTTCCGCGCTCACTCACACACGCAGTCTCCACGTAGATATCGGAGGATATCACCCAAAAGATGCCCAAACCTGTCTCCCCTCCTGTATTATTCACTTTCTCTCTAGTTCAACTTCAAATTTCATCGCTATTCCTTTCATGCATCATTTACTGCCTTCTGCTCAGGATTTTTTCAAACAGTGCATGTGTAGAAAACAATAGAAGAAACCCTGATGACCCCAACATTTCTGGTGCAATGTTGATTTGATGAGACTACAGCAATGCAGCAGCAA
Source organism: Lutjanus campechanus (assembly GCA_027495735.1). NCBI lineage: Eukaryota > Metazoa > Chordata > Actinopteri > Lutjaniformes > Lutjanidae > Lutjanus > Lutjanus campechanus. The sequence continues at coordinate 5,287 of JAJHUR010086353.1, forward strand.
TCACACAAACTTGTTTCTTTATACCTCCTATTGTGTGATTGCTTATTAGTTTGGTTTTTCATATTGGTTACCGCTTGTCTGTAATTGGTTATCAAACTTTATAAGGCGGGCCTAATGCACTTAACGGGCCATGACTCTTCAATACTAAATTAGATTGAGACCACATTTGTGAATGAGCTGTCTCTCATCCAACCGCTGTTTTACACAAGCACAGCACGCTAGCTCTAATAGCCAATTGTTACAGACAAGCTAAAACAAAAGCTGTCTGTATGTTGTGTAGTTTGCCACGAATCTTAAAAATTGTCAGACTGTTGTAAACTTACTGCAGGCTGAGACAAAAAGCCCCTCCTCCCTCTTCCAGCAGTAGCAGGCACTGAGGGAGGAGAGGACAGGATGAAGACACCCACAGAGTCCGTGTTCTTCATGCTTTATAAACTTCACTCAGTATTTTGATGTCAGCAAAATACTTAATGTGATGTATTTTATTTGTTACAAACAATTTTAGATTTGTTTCCATTTAGATATTATCATATTTATATACTAAAATTACTGTTGCTGTTCTAGAAACATTTATTCAAAATATGTTATCATAAAATATAAATATCTATTAAAACGTTTTTAGTAATAGATTTTTTTTAAAGCAAGTTTTTAGTTATGGAAAAGTACTGGTAAGAGTACCATTAAAGTCCCGGATCGATAAGCAGTATTGACAAGAGCAGTGGTATCAATAAAATCCAAATGATACCCAAAACTTTTGTGATTGATGGTAATACTTGATTGCAAACATTCATAACTACAGTGTTTGATGACATTGAGGAGAGATTGAAAAGAGCCTTCACTATTCAGCATCAAATGCAAAGGCTTAATGGAGATATAACAGGAGATCAGATTTAGCCTATTCCAAGTCTTTAGTGTGATTGATTATGGCAGTACACTGGCAGCTAAGAGCAAATGACAGCTAGTGAGTCACGCACACATTTTCCCTCTGCCTTTCAGGTGCCTCAATGAATTGAAAGAGCTAATATTTGAATGGAGTTTTGACATATAAATAATACATGGACAACTTGAATGTGGGTGTTTTGTTTGAAAAAATATTCAATTTTGCAGACAGATTCAGATAGGCCTCCGATATGACATTTACAGCAGGCCATGGTCTATAGCAGCATTGCTCTTTTAAACAAATGTATAAATCTTTGCACTCTGCTGGTTTTACAGCTGACACATAATTAAATCTATTTCAATTCATTTCATAAAGTGCATTATCTTTTAGTCATCTTGAAATGAAGTTCATTTGGGGAGTTCATGCAGAGTAAATAGGAGCACTTTTGATCAAAACAGCTTTTTCCTGTTTTATGTGTCTCTTCCGTCTTCCTTTCCTCCCTCCCTATGAATTCAATTTATATTTTTCAACCTTTCCTCCTCCATCTGTCTCCTTCTTCTTCTCTTCCTTCTTCTTCTTCTCTTCACCTCAGCCTGCAGCTAAACCCTGGAGAAACAGGAACTCAACTCCCACAGGTCCCCGTCAGAACCACATCACAGAGACTTTGCAGTGACACCCCTCTAAAGTACAGCCTGACATCCTGTCAGTCACACACGCAAAGACAAAAAAAAACCATGTAGACTCATCCATGTACATATATGTATTACATGTATAGTGGAAACACATGTATAGAGTACATAGGGCAAATTTATACAAACCTGCACTTAAAAGGAAACACCACAGGCGTGATCATGAAACCTTTTTTATATATATACACACACAATAAACAGAGACAGATGAAGGCAAACACACACTCACGCATGTACAAACACTGAGGAACAGTGGATCCGTCCCCGAACACAGGCGACACTGTCTCCGTATAGCAAGCCGAGAGGAAGTGTACAGCGACTGTCACAGCTACTGTCACGGTCAGCTGCCTTTCCTGCAGCGCTCTGCTCACTACATCCAATCTACAACAGTCAATATTTACAGCCCGCCAGAGGAGATGCGCCCCGCCGCCAAAACCAACCATTTTACTGCACCTGCTGCCTGGCTAATTAGACACATTTGTCTTTCATTTAGCCAAGCTTGAAGTGTGGGAAAGGCATCAAACGGAGGCAAGCAGCATCCTTCATTTTCGGTTTCAGTCAAGACTCGTGCCAAAAACAAATAAAACTGTTGTGCTTTTTTTTTTTCTTCAGATCTGAAGCTGTGCAGAAAAGTTGGTGCATGGGTTGTCAGTCTGTTGTTTTTGACTTTTTTAAAGATGTTTAAATTACTGTTTTAATGCTACAATTAAGCTGTCAAATCTACATTATCCTTGCCACAATGTACTGGTTTGATCATTGCTTGTGTTCTGGCAAATGAACAGGTTGCTTAAGTTCTTTAACAATCTACTTTCAAGTCAAGTTCAAGTCTTAGATATCAGATTCTTTTCCTATGTTATCATTCAAGGGTACTTTTGATGAAAACTAAAAGGGTCAAGATTTATCTTTGAAAACCCAAACTGGATGGATTGTTTTAGCCACTTGGAGGCATAACAACTAAAAGCATACAAACATGTAGTTGGTAAAGCTAACATGTTAGCAAACAATGACCTACTTACACATCCAGCACAAAGCAGCATCCACATTCATTTAATAAAATTTAGTTCAATAGTTCACTCTACTTTTAGCTGTCTTTTGGTCGCCACCAATTCCTGAGAAAAATATCTTGACTTTGTCGTTTGGTGATGGACTTGCATAGGGTTTATTAGACCTATAAAGGTTGATACTAGTGGGAAGACAGGACCATACACCTAAATGGTGCATTACCCATGTTGATAACCTGGGCATGTCATATTCTGCAGGTCATGCTGCATTCTGCAACACCCTCCACTGATGATGCATCCTTAATTCCAATGGTTCAACTTAAAACTGGTGGAAACTAGTACTAGAGAGCATTAAGGTTCCAAGACTCTTGAACGAAAATGGTTCAAGATTCAGAACTTTGTTTGAAAAGGATTTTCCAGTAAATGTCCTTGCTTTTCTCCTTCTCCTCACTGACACACTTACACCCCCGGTTGCTCTTACTGCACACGCACATGCTGGGGTTCACCCTGCCCGCCTCCCTCTGTTTCTCCTGGTTTGTGTCTGCTCTGTTAACTTTCTTCATCAGCAGGATGTTTTATAAAGCCACACAAAAGCACAAGATTTTTTGGTTTGGGATTTTTTCACCAGCGATTCTGTTTTTACAGCAAAAGCTGAGCTGCGAGGAGGAGGCTCGTTGTTGTTGATGGAGCCTATTAAAATGATCGAAACCAATGTAGCATAAGTAGACATATACATTAAGCAGGAGACTCCCTGTGTGTGTGTGTGTGTGTGTGTGTGTGTGTGTGTGTGTGTGTGTGTGCAAAGTGTAATGGTCACATAGACCGCAGCAGCAGAGCCAACAGGTGAGGGAGGGGGAGAGCGCAGCAGAGCGTGTGGTGATCATTTACCAGACCAAGTTACTCAATCGTCAACAGCCTCTTTCTCTCAGTGGATGAAAAAATAAAAATGCTAAATGGGTCACCAAATCTACTTTAATTTACTGAGCCCCCCTCCCAGTAAAAGTCTAGTCCCCATTCTCATTCCGCAGTTGTCAAATACCAACGTTTTGTCAGTCCCCTCTGTGACTCAAAGACATGTGAAGTACACTTTAGCGGCAGTGTACATGAACTGGGTGCTTATAACAAGATATGTAAGATTAGGTGAGTTATATTTGTAGTGAGATGGCTAATGAGTAATGACAAAGAAAAGAGGGAGAGAGAATAATAAATTATGTGTGATGATAAATACCAATGATGATGATGAGAATGGAGGAGGGGGTCGATTATCATGCGGTTGTAAATTGATCACGTAAGGCCCCTGGCCAGCATGTCGTGAGAGGGTGGCAGGGGGGGACCATAGTACAGGATCGGGTGTGGCAGCAGGGGGCAGGATGGCTGGGTCCACCCTGGAGGTATAACGATCAATGGATTTTAAATTTTTTTGGGGGGGGATTGTTATTTTTGGAAGCGAGAGAGAGAGAGAGAGAGAGGGAGAGAAAATGCACAGGGGTATGGGACATAGGCATGTTGTGAAGTTGTGGCAGCAGACCATCCCCAGACCCATCGCAGGGGATCATGATGTAAGTCCTTCCAGTACAACAGACAGGGATCACGAAACTCAAACTGTAAATATAGGCAGTGCTGATCAAATGTGGATCAAGATTCTGTTACTGCATTTCCTATTCCTCTCTTAAAAAGTTTTCAGAAACATATTCAGTATACTGTTCAGTTGTAATATGAGAAAGATGACCACCAGGCAGACCGCCATTATTTCTCACTGAACGGATGTGCCAGAACCAAGCCGCACTGCCCAAGTTGCAGGACATCACCCACCAGCTTCATGCTCTCGTCCGTACTGCGCATGCTCTAGTTGCAAGAAAAAACAAGACGGCAACCTCCGTAATTCGAAACTCAAGGCTTCAAAACTGAATTCCACAAACCAATGGGTGACGTCATGGTGGCTCCATCCACTAATTCTACTGCCCAAGTGAGGAAATTCATCTAAAAACTTATGAAAAACTCATGAAAAGCTTTTAGCAGTACTAATGAATATACACTGTCTTCAGTGGACTACGGCATACTCAATCACTGGTATAATCTTTTTTATTTTACATTTATGAATTTTGTGTCAGCTGTATCTAAAGAGTTAGTGTTCATTGTCCATTAATTGCAAGGTCGTGGTTTGATCTCCGTCTCCCTCTGTCCACATATCAAAGTGTGTTTGAGAAAGACTGTAAATTGCTACAATTGCTTCAACTGTAGCTGAAAAAATTTATGTATCATTGGAAAAAAAGAATGTAATGACATCAGTTCTGATCTGGACTTCTGAACCTGCTACTGCTGTGTATCATGCACAGAAACTATGGCTTAGATTTTCATTAAAAATCTATCTGAATGTGAAATTATTGCAGATTTTGCATTGAGGAGGGATGTTGTATGACATATAATTTTCCTTTAATGCAATTGAACAACATTTCTGTGTGGGTTCATAGAGTCACTTCACCATCAGTGCAGACCTTTGGCCCCAAGCTACCAAGGGCCCCATAAAATGCCTCATAAACGTACAGTTAAGAAAGTTTTTTGTTTTTGTTTTTGTTTTTTACTTTTCAGTCATTAAATTAAGTCTTTCTAAAATCCATATGCTAAAATGTCATCAGAATGCTTAATTCATGAGTGGCTCAGGCCTCCTCACTAACTTTGAGAATTCCACGATCTTACTGAAATGATGTGGAAATGATTCAGGAAGACAGTACCAATTAAAATGAAGTGAAGCTGCCTCAGCAGTGAAAAAAAGGAGGAAGCAGGAGGATACTAAAAGACAGTACCCAGTCCATCCCTACCATATTCACCCTGCTGCCATCTGGCAAGAGATACAGAAGTATCCGCTGCCCTATCACCAGACTACAGAGCAGCTTCTATCCTGAGGCTGTGAAACTCTTCAATTCATCCTCTGCACTTCACCAAGTTTACTGCAAGTTTATTTTTAAGACTTATTTATCTTTATTTCATTCTATATATTTAGGGATTGAAAATAATCCTGAACAAAGGTTGTGGGCTGTTGTTTTTTAATAAATGTTTGGAGTCTTGGCGCTATAAATTGTCTGCTTGAGTGAGCGCTGCTGTTGTTAAACCTCGAGTTCATTCTCCTTTCTTTCCTCTCCTGTCCCTGTGTCTAAACTCTGATTATCTGTTGTCGACGCTGCACTCAGATTTCAGCCTCTGTGAGTCTTGTACCACTTCACACTACGTGAACCAGATAAAATCAGACATGTTTGAAAGCATCTTGTCAGCCCGCAGTGCCGAACTCTGCAGTCCTGAGCCTGTTCACACCACGGGATGATCTGCCCAGGATGCTGGGTTTGGTCAAGTCAGGTGTAGAATTACTGTTAAAATCGTCTGGTGTGACCTTGACTCTGAGCACAAATGGGAGGGTGCTGCTGCGTAATAATCATGCTGAGATTGCAGCGGCTGCAGTGAAGTCTCCTTCTCCAGTTTTTTCCAGCTCTTTTCTCTCTGTTATCTCTCTTTATACATTCCACAGCCCAAATGTTTTTACTTTTACATTTCAAATTCAGATTTTTCTAATTGAGGTGAGAGATGTGGGAGCTTGAGGCGGGTGGAAGCTTGCCTTTAGGACCAATTTGGTCTAACAGTATGAACTCTGAATTTATCTTATGGGCAAGGCTAAACCAGAATTAAAATAAAGTCCTCGTTATTCATGTTCAATGTGGCCATAATGGAGCAATTAGCACTGGCTACTTAATTGCTGCGAGCAATTAAAGCTGCGAAATTACATGTGTTGGGATCAGCAATGGGATCAGACTGGGAACATGATTTAATTTAATTGCTCGTTATTGACAAGATTATCTGCAGCATCTCGGGATTTTCAATCAGTAAAAATGTGCAAAAGGGGAAGAATCATAGAGCAAACCAACTTTTTTTTAATTTTTTTTAATTTATGTTCGTTTCCCCTTATTTTTCCTCTGATATGATTTTATTCTAATTGCCTGCCTTGCTGTAAATGTTGCTGAAGTCCACAGCAGGAGATTGGTGCTCACGAAGGGATGTGACCACACTAATGAAAACACAAATCTCACACACTCCCACCGCTAGAAAATCACACTGATGGGGGTGATGTGAATGGAAAGCTGTTGCTAGTAAAAAAGAAAATTAGGAGAACACAAAGTGTTTTCATAAAATGGACAGCCAGACATGAATGATGCTTCCATGTAGTAAAAAAATCTCCCATTGATGTGATTCAGGGAAAGTTTTCCTTTGTGTTTTTTCAGCTTCTAAGCTAGAAGCTTCACCCCATGTGAAATATTGGGTATTTCCAGTGGAGAACATAAATACACTCACAAACACACATGTGAGTGAAGGAAAAGATGAACGGGGAGGAGGTGTGGCACCACACGCTACCAAGCAAAATTACTGCGGCTCCACTGACAGCAGCGAGCAGGCAATCTGTTTAAGATACAGTCTGTGTGCAGCTACAGTAAACTGACAGCATCCCATCCTTCGATCACTGCTCCTAGTCGATATCACAGTCAGCCCCAGAAATATTTATTAGAGTGGGGGGGAAGAGGTTTTTTTTTTTTTTTTTGCTATGTGCACACTGGGGAAAAAAAAGAGAAAGGGTTGGTGAAAGAAATTGGCACTCTCACAAACCTGGATGGATTCTGCACAGTTAATTAAGATAAAACGATTCAATTCTAGAGAGATCGAGGCAGCGATTCAGTGTGCGCGGCACGTGGGGGCCATTCTGATTAGCAGCCAGCCAGAGCATTCCTCGACATTTTGATGCGAGACAATCTTTTGCATTTTCAATTACACACTCCAACAGCCCTCTAACTACCAAAACCAAGCTCATTTGCATGATTGAAATATAATTATGGTGTGCCAAAAAACACAGTTCTGTTTTGGTTCCTGTTACAATCCCCTTTTCACTCCCTCCTGTTTTTCCTCGCTGAAATCAATCTCCGGTGACAGGCCCATGAGCAAATGGATGAAGATAAAAGTTTGACTGTAAGCAAAATAATGAAGCTATTGGACGTCTGTTTGCATTAGGTTGAGTACAGGGCCCTGGAACTGGAACTGAATCTTCTGAGGTGACTCCCAACGTTTCCCCCCTTTCCCTCCTAAACCACAATTTCTAAAGGAATATTTCAGATAATTTGAAGTGGAGTTATTAGAGGTACTTATTCATAATCAGTGTATTACCTACAATAGATGTCAGTCAACATGCCCCCAGTTTGAAGCAGAGAGGGGAACCAGCAGGCAACCTAAGCAATGTACTGCTGTGGACAGAGTCGACAGCAAAATGTATTTTAGCCACTTAAAAAGGCCCATCTAAAAGAAATCTATCAATTTAAGTGTATGCTGTATTCAGAATGTTTTCACCACTTTACCCAGTCGTCAGACAAACTTTTCCTGTGGGAAATTGCTGTAATGTACTGTAAAAATGAGGCAATTTACAGATGTGAGTTTTTAGTCAACCTCTTAACTCCTGAAAAAGTTTTACTTTTTTAAATTGAATAATGGTTAATAATTAAAAATTTTCAATTGCAATCATTTAATTTCCAAACACCCAAATAATGACAAATCTGGTTCACAGTTTACTTTGAACAATTTCTGAAATACAATATTTAGGCTTTTAAAACTCAAAAAAATCAAGTTGATAAAGGCTAAAGAAAAAAAAAATTATCTCAACAATAGGTCGGCACAACTATGTTGTGTTTATTTTAAAAGTTTGGGTTTGATTTGGCAGTTGAAAGTTTGAAATTACGAGTTTCCCTTTTTCTTTTTTTTTTTACAGTGTATAAGCCAAACATTGCTCTCATGCTCAACTAAGCTCCAAATCATGAGAATTGTTGGTCTACCGCTGTTAGTTTATTTGTGGTTTTGGGTGACTTGTGTCCTTAAAGGTTAGTTTGGATTAATCAAAATCACACAATAACACAAACAAACTAACAGATGGAGGCAGCAGTAGACCAGCAACTCCTGTGTTCTGCGAAGTAAAATTTTTGCCAGGAGTCTGGTGGCTTCTGAGAAAGCTACATTTGGCTTATATATTGGTGGTGTCACACCAGAAAAGGCTCTTTGACAGTAAGGTAAAGCAGTAAGAATATTCTAAATATAGTGTACATTTATAACTGATTTATTAATGAACAGAAAAAAAATCTATCTTGACAAAGTAGGTAGGAAGAGAAGAGGAACTCTGCTAAAGTTTCATTGTGTCTCAAATAACACAACATCTTCATGTCTTTTTTCTAACATTTTTAGGAAAGTTTTGCTTCTCTGCAGTTAAACAAGTCCTCAAAATCAAAGTGGTGCAAGACAAAAGTTTGAAATATTCAGAAAAAGAACACAGAAGGCATTTTATTTTGGGGAAGCCGCCCTCAGCTTGGGGCCCTGAGTCATCAGTGCCTCTGTGGACAATTTTTGCATCGTCTCAGAATGCACACATGACAGCTGGTGGAGGAGCAAGTGTGAGGAGGACAGAGGGAGAAAAAGTAAAAAGAGAGAGGAGCTCTTGACATGCAACTATTCTGCATGCCCCGCTCGTCTCCTCCTCTGCTTAGTCAGGAGATTTATTAATAGAACCAATAGAAGCAGACCAGATGGCTGTTATGACACTGTTATATGTTTTCACGGGTCACTGAGCAGCTCCTGGGCATTAGTCTGTTGTCTGTTAGAGGCATGCTGGTCTTTTTTACCTGCAACACACACTCCTGTAAAGGTGAAGTTTTCTCACCTGACACACAGATGGTATTTACGCATCCTCTCAATTATCAGCAGCTGGGACCACCCCATCACACGATCAGTCAGCAAGAGGGTGCTCCATTATGAGTTTTAGTGTTTGTGTGAGCATGCAGGGTCAGCTCTTGTTTTTGCTGTCTTACACTGTGGGTTAGGATGTTAATTTTCATACTGAATGAGCAAAACGAGCAGCCAAGTGCTGCTTATTTACTCCCCAGCTGGTGACAGCAGTGACCTGTGATAAAAGTGATTAGTAGGCAGCAGCATTAGCTCCTAGCGTATAAGTTACTACATGAATAGTGGTGTGTGAAATAGATAGGCTCCACTCCATCCTCCCAGACAGCCTACAGTGAGGTTTGAGTGCAGAATCAATTGTTGGGAGAACACAAAAGGCGTCTTGTGTCTGTTGTGGATGGTTTCAATTTTATTTTTGTGTGTGTGTGTTGCATTGTGGATTGAAATGTTTCTGTTAGCGCAGCCTTGTTTACTGCTGTTTGTTTTTGTCTGGCAAGCCAAGGGTGATGTTGGCCTCGGATTTTGTCCATGCATCAATACTGGTGTGTAACTCACACCACCTGTCAAATTCAAACCATCACTCTAAAGTTCACAATTGCCAGCGGCATAAAAAGGCTATCATTCCTTCTCTTAGTATCCTTAAGCTGTCCATAACTTGCTGCCAATTGCACTCTTTAATGCCCAGCTCTAAACCATTTGCTGCATTTGTCCCAATATACTGCCTGGATTTTCCCAGACAGCACTGAACTGGCTGCGTACACTACTAATCGAGTTGGGTATAATTTGGATTTATAATTCTGTTTGTGATTCTTCTTATCAATTTCAGTTCTTAACAATTCTTGATTCTGATTCTTCAGAGCAGAGTTGTGTGAAACACTAATTATCATGGATAAGTAAGTGAGCTAAGCTAATGGGGGCTAGTTAGCTATAATGACAACGGCCTCTTTCTGGTTTCGTCAATATTTCAGGGTTTACTGAGGCTACTTTACTGTCACGATAGAGGAATATGCTGTCCTTGTAAAGTGTTTTGTACCATAGCATTTGTTAATTTGAGGCGATACAAGCCACAATATGTGCTATTCACCTGCTAGTCAAGCGACTAAACAATGGCTGACAAGACAAATGCATTAGGAGACGGGAAGGTGTGTATGCATTCATCTTGCACATCTATAAGCACAGGCTGATAGCCAGGTTGATATAAGTATGTGTTTGCAGTTCACAGTTTAATGTGAAGCTAGAATCAGTAAAATTTTAAATTGATAAGCAGAAACAAAATTAAAATTTCTTCCTTTGGCACTGTAATTTTGCAATTGATTTGGAATCAGTACTAAGCACTAACCATGAACAGATATACATTAAGCTCATCCAGTGGCACAAAATCATGCATGCATTTGCTCATCAAAATGGTTTGTGAACAGACTACCAAGTGCATCACTCTAAAATTATATCTTGACTCAAGCAATCCTAAGGAGACTCATTTCTCACCTACACATATTGTATAATGCACAGGCCACACTGACTGCGTGAGCACTGCATGCTCATCAGAACCTCTGGCTGGTTTCGGTGTACATATTTATAAGTTAGAGCAGCCACACAGTTTGCGTGAGTGGTGTGTAGGGCTGAACCTTTATGGCACCAACCTGATTGCCTCAATACTGTCAGGTATCGAAAAATCCCTTGTCGTTCGATTCCAAATTTCAATACCCTAGGACTAAATCCACAAGTTGTGGTGCTGATTCTGAAACATAATTTTAACCACTATGAAATTGCTTTGGGTGTGTAAACAGGAGCTGAAAAATAAAACCACAATGTAATGTAACTTTCATTTTGTTAAAATGGATTTTTATAAAATTGGTGTTGGAAAAAGGGTTGTTCAGCTAAAATACAGATTAGTATTGAAATTTTCTTAACTGGTGTGGCTGCAGTAACACTTCATCCAGGGATTCAGTGTCTTGCCTATTTTTTCCTGTATGACACGTGGTTCTCAGCAGAAATAGACAATGAAAATGATCTGTTGATTGTCATATCAATATCATACCAGCAACATGACACCTCTCACTATAATTTCAATGTCTATATCCATAGGATATATCACAGACGAAATGAGTGAAGGGCAGTATTTTTACAGTGCACTCCCTTTTTCTTTCTCATTGTCTCTCAAGAAAAACAAATCCCATTGCTGGCAGTAGCACTGTCGCAGCAACAATGCTGTCTGTGTGGTCACCACAGGTGAAGCAGTGTAGCAAGCAAATCCTTGAAAACGCAGCCATTTTCACCCTAAAATACTGTATAAAGCAACTGTTAGAGGAGTTCAACTTACAGCAGTTGTAATGTGCTGAGTTGAAGTTCGATTATGTTGGCATCTGTGGAAACTCAAAGTGCTCTAACAAGATGTGGTGAACAATTAAGGCAAGAACATCCTCCATATTCTGACTGGATGCCCTCTGGCGATCCAGACTGACCTGACTCAGCAACAACAGAGCACTGTGATGCCCCATCACTTGGCCTCAGTTACTCTACTCTACAGATAAAGGCAGTTAAATCCTTAAAATAGTGATGTAACAAAATTATTGTTTCTTCACATAATGAAATGGCTGATGAGTACATTTCTCTCCACAGACTTTAAGTAAATGTGCTATATGTAGCACTTTGAGATGTATTCTTGGTGGCTTTTTGCTCTTGCTGATGTACTAGCTGAGCAGTAAAGACAGGGCGGAGGTCCAAGAGATGCCTGCAAACTTCACTGGCACGATTTGAAATCAATGATGACTTTTCTTCAACTCTGGCCAAGATCATAACCTTTGTCTCAGGAGTTCACAGAGAAAACAACACTGTAGAAAGCACAGTGAAATACTGAAAATATAGTTTTGCTTTCTTTTATGATGTTAGAATGATTCAGTTTTCTTTGAAGCATTCACTTTCTGTCTCAAATTCAGTGTCCTCAACAAATTTGTCAGCAGAGATGGGACCAAGTCATTGTTTTGCAAGTCACAAGTACATCTCAAGTCTTTGCACTCAAGTCCCAAGTCAAGTCCCAAGTCCTAAACTTTGAGTTTCAAGTCCTGAACAAGTCATAATGGGCTCTTCATCAAATGTTATGCCATTTTAACAACCTTAACTTAAAGTTCTTTGTAGGTCTGTCATCATGTAAATATTAAAACGAATATCCATCAAAATGAGCTTTCAATTTTCAATAAAAGAAACCAAAGGCAGACTATTCGCAATGTCCATTGGGTGTCAAGAGGAAAGAAATACTTCAAAGGTGACACACTGTAGTCTACTGGCCATTATATCACACTTGATTCCAATCAAGTGAGACCCTTTCTTTTTAATGAAGATTTTGGGGGGGGGGGGGTTGGGGAGGGGAGGTGTCCCAGCATAGACA
>JAJHUR010086354.1:0-14071 GCA_027495735.1 Lutjanus campechanus
GGTGCGAGGGCCAAGACAGCTGTAATTCTTCTTCTTCTTCTTCTTCTTTTTCTTCTTATTATTATTATTATTATCATTATGTTGTGAGACAGACACATCGACACCTTTTCAACATCTGGCTGCTGGAATGAATCTCCAGAGGTGCATCTTTAAAACATCAGCTCCTTTAAACTCCTGCAGCTGATTCTGAAAACAAACCGGCTGTCGTCCTCAAGACGTGAACTCTGAGCCAGGAGGAGAATCCCAGCATGACTCACACACTTCAGCCCCGTCAGTGTGTGTGTGTGTGTGTGTGGATTATGACTTGATGTGAATGTAAACATGAAGTTGGAAACTTGGTGTGTGTTGATGTAAAGGTTGCCGCCCCCTGACCTACTTCTACAGAGAACACTATGTTCTTAAAACACTGATCTCATGCAGGGACACACACACACTCACACACACTCACACACACACACACACTCACACACACGCACACACACACCAGCGAGTCACATGTCTCTACATGCTGTGAGAAGACGGCTTGTTTTCTCTCTATAAACATGAGGAACACGGAGCGAGTAAAAGAGTTAAAGCGGAAGTCTTTCACACACACACACACACACACACACACACACACACACTCTTGCCGAGGCCAGGACATCTGTCGAGGTGTTTGTATCTGACACTTCTCTCACTCCTGGCGTCTGCGGCGGACATGTTTTCCTGGCGGTGCAGAGCGAGTATTACTGATCTGAGATCTGATCTGAACACACCTTCTGACCGAGCGTTTTTCTGACCAGGCTGAACTCTGAACTCTTTGTTCAGCAGAGTGTTTGTCTCTGCGCGGTCAGAGAGACACAGACAGACAATCAACACGCAGGACGACGGGGTCACGTGCAAAGACGAGTCTTGAAACAATGCTGAAATGTTATTGAGTTATTTAGTCAAACTTCATGAAACTTGGAGGACAAACTGTCTCTAAAGTTGGGGAGTAAAAGATTTATTGATCAGAGATCGATGTTCCTGACAGGCAGGAACATCAGTCCAGGACCCCCGACACACCCCCATTAGAGACAAAGATCAGGTATTTGCAGGGTTTAGGTACACTGTAAAACATTTCAGGGTAATGTACTGCAATAGATTTTTATGTTTTGAGTCCAATTAACTTAACCGAAATAAACTTGAAAAAGTTTACTTTTTTAAAACTTAAGAGTTTTAAAGCTGCTGCAGCAGGAAATGTTCGGTTTGTTTTTGTAGTTTTTCATCCTGCAAATACATAAATATTGCAAAGTGACTCAACAGACATTTATTTAATGAAAATCTTTGAGATTTCCACTTTATATAAACAGTTTTTTTTCTATAAAAAGAGGAAGTTAGTAAGAATCAGAGTCATGACGTCAGCAGTGATATCTAAGCTATCTAAGCTTTGCTAACTTTAGCTAAATTAGCCTCCATAAACGACTGTGACATGAGGAACACAACAAACCAGGTCATGTCAGGCCTGCTGGGGTCAAACTATTGAAATGGTGCATTTTATTACTAAGAAATTCCACATTTTAGAATTTGTGAATGGAAGTATCTGTTTCTTTTGTTTTAATTGAGTTTTTGACAGTTTTCAACAGTCAAATTTATAAAATACTTACAAGTTATCAGTTTTAAACTGTAGAATATAAAAAGCCCCTGTGTGCTCCCAAACTCCAACATTTCTAGAAGAAATTGAGTCAGAAGTTTGTGACTACAGCTCAGCTGAGAGTCCTGCTGAGACAAACTGATTCTTCCTTCTTCAGGTGCAAACCAAACTGTTCATCGTCTGAGACGTTTGAACACAACTGATTTCTCTGAACAAAGACAAAACCTCCCGGCTGACTGCCTGAGGCTTGTTTTCTGCTCATCCATCACTGCTAATCACTCTGGAGGACAAAGGAGCTGAAAGACTTGTCCTCCCACTGCAGCTACAGCTCATCCTGAAAGAGATGAAGTCCTGCTCTGTAGTGCTGCTCGCTGCATGTCATCATTTGTGTGTTTGCACATTTTAGCCTGTACAAACCATCTAAACTTTAGATTTTTTCAGATCATTTTCAAATTGACTTTTTGATTCATTTCTTTTTTAGTTCCAGACATCTTTTGGTTTCCTTTGGTTTGAACATCAAATCTGCATGACAGTTTTGTTAATGTTACATTATCATCGTGCAGTTTAAGTGCAAATTGATTTTAAAAGTCTTCATTTAACCCTTTAATGGTTTACTGCTGGACTCTCTTGATCAATGTGGTTGATTTCTCTCCTCAATACCTGGAATCTCTTGTGAGGTTCCTCAAGGATCCATCCTAGGTCCTCTTCTTTTCTCCCATTACATAGTTCCTCTTGAAACTTTCCAAGTTTCTGTAGAGATGTCTGCCTTCTCTACAATATGATGGAACTAGATGGCACTGAGCTTGTGGTGGTCAAAGTGCCAACAAATACATTTGAAAAACTAAGCGGCAATGTCACTTTGTCTCGATTATCCTGAACGTCCATATCGGAGAGAAGGCAGATATCTCTACAGGTGATATCCCTGATTATGGGGTGAACTGCCCCTTTAATGGTACAGCCTGTCATTATTTTACCACATCTTTTATGGTAAATCTTGGCCATTTCTCCTTCATATCTGTTTTTTTCTTGTGCAGTTCATCGAGGATTCTTCCTATTATTTTCTTCCTGCTAATTTTCCGTTCATTGCTATGCTGATGATACTCTGCTTTATCTGCACCTAAAACCAAAACCAAGTCAGAGATTTTCTTTTTGCCCCCATGAATGAACCAAAACTATAGTCAGTATGCATCCAAAAGTAGGACCAATCATAGAGAAATGGATGTAAAAAAGTATATATGCAGTGGGTAGTAAATTAAAATGTGTGTTTGTGTTACCTGCTCTTGCCGGACTGCTGTGCAGGCAGTTTGGAGAGACGACCCTCGTGTGTACGGAGGTGGAGGCGTGGTTACTGAGGTCCATCACAGAGGGCGCAGGCGTGGGCGGGGCTTGAGGCATGATTGGCGGCTGGCGTGGCGGAGCGTGCGGTTGGTGCTGGCTGTGGTGGTGCTGGGAGGGGCTGGAGGGGATGCCGTTCTCGGACAGGAACTCTTCCAGGTCCATGTACTCCAGCTGGAAGGTGTCCCCGTCGTAGGGCAGGGTCTTGTCCCACAGCGTGGGGCCCAGGAAGGCTGACTGTGGAGCGCTGTGCTCCTCCTCCAGGTTCTTCTCCTTCTCCTGCTCCTTGCTGAAAGCTGTGTGGGAGGACACGGGGAACGAGTCCATCAGTACAACACAAAGAAAACTAAAACTCTTCAGAACATGTTCATACACTGAGAGCGGTTAACCCTAACCCCTAACCCTTTAGAGTTTTTGACCACTCTGAAATAGTTGTACGAAAACTGCAAAAATGCATATAACTGTTTACTTATTTACCACTATCATTAAGACTGGGTTAGGTTTACAGGTCCATCCACCCTGACTTCATCAAAGCTGTGTTCTGACAGAACCTGAGGCTAATTTTTAGAGGGGTTGTGATTTTCTTTGAGTAACTCAATCAGGATATTTGTGGCCAATCATTGATCGCTGTGAGCCTGTCAGTGCCAACGTGCAGCACAAAACGATGTGGATTTCACAAGTTACACCTGAATGTGTTAAGTTTAGTTTAGTTTATTTCATTTATATAAGGACAGTGTGCAGTGTCATTGATCATTTACACATAACAAGCAGATAGCCTGTGGAAAGCCTTCTGAGATTTACTGGCCAAACAGCAAATCTACCCACTTCTTTGCCACTTCTTCTTTTGATTGGCTCCTCTGATCATCCTTTATAGTGACCATCAATCAAACTGTTCAGAGCAAATGTTGGCCGATAATGAGCGGTGGTGATCAAGTGGAGAACCCTTAAAGGAAACAAATGCTGCTGTTTTTCCAGTAGGTCAGTCTAAATGATGCCCATGCTGATGATTTCACGCTATTTCACCAAAACAAGTTAATTCACCAGGAAACGCAGAGAAGAAGAAGACTGCGAGCTACCAAACATGCCAGTTTGAACATGAGATTCTTTGTGAAAAGAGCAGCAGTTCAAAGTGCTTGAAAATGAGTTTGGACTCTTCATCAGCAGTGAAAACCTCAAACAATCTGGATTATGGGTATAAAGAGACTCACGTCATGGCTGGAAACAATCTGAACTATAGGGAGACTCCATGTGAAGTCATAAAGTGTTAAAAATATCTTTGACTTCATGAGATGACAACTCAACAAAACTGATGACTGAGCCAGTTCAGACTTTTGTTTAAGCCTCAAGCAGCTTAAACAAAGAACCTGAAACATGTCAGCAATGTTTCAGACTGAAACACGCTGAGTGAAGGCGTGACCGCAGCCTCACGTCAGAACATCTGTGTCTCCTCACACTACACTCACAACAGAACCTTCAAGGTTCCTTAGAGCACCCTGGTGTGTCCCTGACCACAACCCTGGACCTCTGACCTCTGACCTGCTGTAAGCAGATGGATCGCTTACACAGGGATCACTTATAATCATTTATTATTATTGATTAAGATAATTTTGTGACGCTCCAGTCTTTCCAGAAACATTTTGGCTTGCATGCTAGTCGCCAAATGACCAGTAAGGACCAAACTTTTAACAGAGAAAACATGTTTTTGACTTCAAAACTTCAAAACTTTGGCATCCACGTGCTAAAATATTTGATGAAATCCAGCTTGGGTACAAACAAAACCCGAAGCTATAAGAGGTCACAGATATTTTCCGGGCCTTTTAGGGCACTGAGGTAGAGTTTCTTTCCTAAATAAGTCTGTCAAATCTCTACCAATCAGAGCAATGAAAAGGTGTGATGTAGCTTAACTCGTAAATTAAACTCAGCTGATCCTGTCAGAAGCAAACACATCTTTCTTATCAACAAAGCTGTTTTTTATTCTTATTTTAGTGAAAATATATCCTCCAATCGGTTCAATACTGATGCAGTTCAACACAAAGAGTTCCACATCAGTGGCAGCTTGCTAGTTCACCTAAATATTGGTTGGCTGGACAAAACAACTCAGCTGATGATGATGTCACCCTATTTTCAGGTTTAACTTTAAAAATATGTAACATTTTGTGAAAATTGTTCAGAGTTTGGTGCGTGCAGCCTCATCACACATGTCTTAGGGCAGGTGGGCGGGGTTTAACTGAGGGAATTTGACCTTTTGACCTTTTGAGTGTTTCTAAAGTTCTGATGGTTCTCCTAAACCAGGGGGTCTTTAAACCTGCAGCTCCAGAGCTGCTCTTTAACTCCTCTCCAGTGGCTCCCTGAGACTTTGTTATAAAATAACATGAAAATTAAAAACAGTTATTTTTTAAACATTTTTATTTATCATCGCTGTCCATCTGAAAACGTTCAGACAACTTGAACGTACTTGAAAAAGTTTGGAAAAAGTTTTACCAGCTCCTGATCTTTAGTTTAGATAATTCACTTTTCTTCTTCAGATGAACTTAAATCTTTGAGTTTTAGAAACTCCCCAAAAAATCATAGAGCAAATTCATGTATTTTTATCATGTTGTAGGTTTGGGGTCAGTTGCAACGTCTGACTTTTTCCGTTCAAATATATTTGATGAATGATATTTCATATATAATCATCTTTAAATAGAACGGGTAATTAGCCAAAAAAAATGAATGAATGAAAGGAAGCAGATGAATGTTAGTTTTGGCTTTATTCTGTATTCTTTCCTGAGAATATGAAGCAAAATGAAAAGTATTAAACATAAATATGCTGTCGTACTGTCATGTTCATTCTGTAAGAGACACCAGAATGCAGGAAACAAAGTTTGAAAATCCTCCGATGCCTTACCTGGCTGTCAGACAGCCTTTTCTGATGGGAAACCACTGTTACATAAGCCAGACATCACGCTCTCCAAACTCCACAGACAAAATCAGTAATTTTAGCTCACAGAACACAGGAGTTGTTGGTCTGCTGGTGCCTCCATCTGTTAGTTAGTTTGTGTTATTCAGTGATTTCAGTGAATCTGAACTCACCTTTTAAAACACAGATGTCACAAAGTAACAGAAACAAAGTGACAGATGGAGGCAGCGGTGGAACAACGGCTCCTGTGTTCTGTGAGCTAAAATCACTGATTTTGTCTGTGGAGTTTGGTTGGTTTGGAGAGAGAGATATTTGGCTTAAATAACAGAGCTTTCCAGCTGGTGAAAATATTCTAAATAATGCATATGTATTTTTTAGGTGTCTAAAACACATGTTGCTGCTGACCCTGTCCACAGCAGGACATTGATTAGCTTCCTGCACCAGCACTCCTGCTGCTTCTCCAAACTGGGGGCGTGTCGACCTCCATCTACTGGAGCCAATATTACTCCGTTAATATAAAAATATTTCACTGGTCTGATCCAAATATTCTGCAAGAAAGTCAGAGATTTGCTAAAGAAAACTGACGCAACAGTCCCCAGTCTCCCCTATATCTCAGGTCTAACAGCTGTGGAAAGTTTCTGTGGGGTTTTCTGTCCCCACAGCCTCCATTACAGGTTGAATATTAAACTTCAGCAGCAGACTGAGATAAACCCTGAATGACACATACAGACACTGACTGACTGCGGATCAACTTCACCTTCATGGTGCAGCGGCAGCTTCATCGGGTTCTCCAGCAGAGACTTGAGAACTCCGTGCGTCGCCGGAGGCAGGAAACTTGGATTGAGGTGGACTGAAGGATGTCGGGACATTTTCTCCATCACGCCTCCCTGCATCGGCAGCCGAGGGTCCAATCAACCAGAAAACACACACACAGGAACCAAAAAACAATATGAAGCAAAAATAAAACTAAAAAGAAAGAGAGGATGAGCTGCTGTCTGCTGCTCCGGAGCCTACATGAAAACAGATTCCAAAATAAAAGCCTTCAGCGTGAAACAAACCGCGCGGGAAAAAGATTAAAAACAAGAATGAGAGCAGGACGAAGCTGCGGACGCGTGTGGAGGAGCCTGACACACCGATCACCACCGATACATGTGTGTGTCTGTCTGTGTGTGTGTGAGGACTGCTGACGTCAAAGACAGAACCACACACCCACCTCTCTCTCTCTCTCTCTCTCTCTCTCTCTCTCTCTCTCTCATCACCTCACATCAGACCAACTGTTACTGTGTGAATATAATATTCTTATGATTTTTAAATTTAATAAAATAAAATAAAAAATAAAAAATCATATTTTGGTATTTATTAGATTGTTATAAAGATATAAAGATAAGACAGAGACATAAAACAAACAAACAACAAAAAACTATACACATAAGCTATATATACTATCCACACATTTTTTACACAATTCTTTTCACACAGGATTATTGCACATGGTGTGTAGCATTATATAAAGAGGAGAAAATATTATTAGCAATATTATCTTGTAAATGGATCGCCTGCACAGAGAAACAGAGATCTGGACTATAGAACAGAAGCAGTGAACACAGTTAATTACAAAAGATACATTTAATTTACTCCAACAATAAATCATAAAAAATATATATTTTTCATGATGGATTTGGGTCACTTTTTTTATTTTTATTTTATTGCACAAATGACGTTAAATTTCCATCCATTGTTTTAAGTTTCATTCCTCTTCTGTGCCTGTTCATTCTTTATTCATTCATTCCTGGGTATTTTATTGTTGTGTTTTAGGTGCACTAAGAACTTTGTATTGCTGGTTTTGATAAGTGCTGTGCAAATAAACTTCATTATTTTATATTTTATGAATTTTGAAAAAGTAAAATAAACTCAAATAAACTAAAATAAAAAAAAGAACTGGAACCATCTTCCCCTAGCTATGAAAAATAGTTTCATTTCATTTCACTTTTCTTTTGTGTGTCATTATTTCTGTAATCCTCAGAGCTACGACATGCTGATTCATTCATTCAAATTAACAAAAAAAAACCTTTTTACAACATAAACAGAAGAGTTTGTCTCAGTTGAAACATTAATCTCACAGTTTGTGATATAAATCGTCTCTGACGCCTCCACTCATGATTTTTGTGATATTTCAACATTTCTTCCTTTATTTTAGATGATTATTAAATCACACTCACACACACACACACACACACACACACACACACACACACAGCCTGTTGAGAGGAATGCTGGGTCACATGAGTGGGCCGGCTTGACCTACTTTTATCCAATGAGAGGCCGCCGTCTCCTGGGCTCCTCCCCCCTGCTCTCCTCCCCCCCTGCAGCCGGGACACATGGAACCTCATGTGCTCAAGAGGAGAGAAAAACAAATCCAGAGGAGAGGAGAGGAGAGGAAAGGAGAGGAGAGGAGAGGAGATTAAATTAAAGGAAGAAACAGGAGAAAAGAGGAGAAGAGAGGATGTGAGAGGAGAGAAAAGAAGGAAACAAGAAAAGGGGAGTAAAGGAAATGCAAAGGAACGGACACCATGAAACATTGTAATACTCCTTTAAAAATGAGGATCTCAGTGAGTCTGTGGTTCTCATCACATGTGACACAATGATTCTCATAAACAGAGTAAAACTATAATATATGAGAGAAATATTAAATATCTATATGTGTTAAATGAAAAAGTAGCGTGAAGCATTACAAGAATATCACAGAAATATGATTGTAAGTAACAACAAGCAGATAAAAATGACAACAAAGTTCCATTAAAGAAACATTATGTGACTATTTGAGCTTTAAATATCAGCTTAAAATCATTTTGGAGCTCTGCTGGTTTGTAACAGGGTGAACGGAGCCTGTCGTTCCCTCTCTGAGCCCCTCACATTATGTAACTCTGGTGTGCGGGTGTTGGGCTGCTAGTTTAGCAAAACTTGGTTTAAAATGAGTAAATCCAGATTTAAAATGAAGCAGAGCTCTGTTGAACAATTGAAAATGAATCTCTGTGTAATAAATCCAACTTTAGGGACGTAAAAGAAGATGAAATAGAGTTTAATGAATGTGTAGATGGGTGAAACTTTACAGTCACACTGTTCACCAGCTAACTAGAAAATAACAAGATATGACGTGAGTTCAGACGGGGTTGTGCCCTCCTCATGTGGTGCATCACATCGTGACCTGGTGATTTTCTGTTAGCGTCGAGTTCAGGATGTTCTTTTCACGATTTCTGTGCCGTAATTACCAGTTCAGGAGTTCCACTTGAACACAGCCGTTACATTGTTTCTGAACTAGCTAAAATGGTTGACAAAATGTTTCACTGTTTGCTATCCGCTAAAAAGTTAACAAAACATTGTGTGCTAACAAGGTAAAAAGTTAATATGTTACACTGTTTGCTAAATAGCTAATAATTTAACAAAATGTTTCACTTTTTGATAAGTGAAGAATTAACAAGAGGTAACATTGTTTGTTAGCTGACTGAAGAGTTGATAAAACATAAATGTGGTCATGGTGGTGAAATAAAAGTCTGACAGGCAGACGATGAGTCGATCTTCCTGCTGTTGGACTTGACAGTAATTTTAGCTGCTTGCTGTGTCTCGTGTTGTTGAACTTGCTTGATGTGTGGTCGTGTTAGCAAAGTTGTTGACTTGATGTGTAACCAATAAGCACTCCGCGAGCCATTTCATGGGAACTATATGAAATGTGGTTCTAACAAATGCACATACAGCTGTTTATATTTACAATAACTACGTAGAAGTGAACTGTGCTCTGAAACTGTAGGGGCAACAGCTTGCAAAAATACCAAATCTTACATAATGTTGACACACAGTACACATATACTTCATACACACACTGTAAATAAGTAATTAGTGATTTTTCATCCATGACGACCAGTTAAACTGGATCCCTGTGACCAGCTTCAGTTACAGTCCTCTTTCATACAGCAGCTAAACACTATATGTGACACTGGAAGGAAAAATAGTCCACAGCAGTTCAACAAATCCTTATCAGCCTCCTTGTCATTGGAGCCTCCTTAGCAACAGTGGTTGCTAAAGCACAGTGATGTTGTGATGACCTCTGAGAAAGAGAAAAGTAGGACAGGACTTAGACACGCCTGCTCTGCTGCTTCAGAACGGTGACTGGGCCAATCACAGCAGTGACTCATCCCTTTAACATGCTCTGTAAATCTCTAAATCGCTCTGTCATCACCTGGAGTGCATTGTTAAGTATCTGCTCCTATGTATTAACAATAACACCTGTTAAAATACCTTCTGCTACTCCATTTTTATGAGAACTGAACATATTAAAGCCGTTCTAATTAATATTTTATGGATTAAATGACTGAATGCAATGTGAAAGTAATCACTCCTCTGCTCTTCAAAGCTTTCACTCACTCTTTCTTTTTTATGTCACATAACTTCACTGTTTTGGTTCAGTCTCAAAGATTTAGAGACGACAGTGAAGAAAGTGAAACATTTAGCAGCTGAAGAGTCTGATATTTTTCTGAGAAGTTGGTACAGACCAAACCAGAGCTTAAAAAAAGAGACAACATTTAAATTAATGCGTGAGAGATGGTATAGCTCATCTGAAAATATAGTTATTTTCAATATGAGAGCTACTGTAGCTAATCTGCTCCCCATATCTAAATATTCTATGTGAGAGTTGATACCGTCCACCTGGACTCCATATCTACTTACTTTCTACCTGAGAGCACCATCACCATATCAGTGTTCTTTGTGAGAGCTGATGTTGCTCATTTGAACATAAAAAATAATTATATATGTGAGAGCTGATCCGTCTCCTGTATCTGAATATTCTCAATGTGAGAGCTGATATTGTTTATCTGAAAACATGTGATGTGCTGATGCAGCATATCTGACTACCTTACAATATTTTAAATTTCTGTGCGAGAGCTGGTGTTACTCATCTGAACATAAAATCCTGTAGTTGTTTTCATTGATGGTGTGTTGAGGCCAAGCAGTGGTTCAATGGAATAGCTGCTCAAAAGAGAAAACAGAAGTGTGTCCATGATAGCAGCTTCATGTTTTGGCCTACAGTGGTCTAACTAGAAAAAGTCTCAAGCCCTTAAAATTGTGATTTAAGTCATTTTGACTGTGATCTACCCAGTAGTTGTTGAAATATTTCTGTATGGATTTACTCTGGAAATGTTGGACTGATCAACTACCATCTTTACAGCTGCTACACTGGTGTGGTGCCTAAAACCAGAACCGAAACCTAATCAACCTATTTCATTGTGAACAGACAAAATTATTTGTCTTTGCACTTATCAAAGAAAATATAGCTAAAAACAATGATTCATACTTACTTTTCTTGCTGTGAAATAAGAGTAAATTGGATTTTCCTTCCAAAACGATGGGATTTATTTCCACTAATTCATGTTGAGGAGCCAATAAGACCTCAGTTACAGAGAAGCCCTTGTTTTGTGGGTCAGGTTTTTTTTTTTTACAGCACACTGTAAACAAGAATATGGTCATGTAATCCCACTGTGTGTTGCGCCTGCAATGGTCTTTTACCATTACACAGTTGAAATTATGATTTACATAACCAAAGCTGGCCTGAATGAGCTCAGTCAGAGCATTGACCTCCTGGTACCTCTTAAGACTTAACGTGGCCGAGCCAAGACCTACTTTCAGCTGCGAATAACAAGATGGTTAATAAGACTCGTCGTCACAAAGGACTTGAGTAAAAGAGCTTTAACTGGAGTCATTTTAGGTTTTCTGTTGAACTCATCATCAGTGACGTGGTTAAGCAGGCCAATCACTGACTAACGGTGATCTGTTTGGGTCGGGCTTTCTAATCCAATCCTGACAGAGTTGTTGATGCAGCCTGTGACCTTTGAATTCTCCAGGTTGAATCAAGGAAAAGAGGCTTTACAGGTTGTGTAACTGATGTGGTTGTAAACTGTTCAGACACAAGCAAAGAGGAGGCCTGCATGTGTGCACAGACATGAACAGATGATCAAATACGTGCAGTGTAGCGTGAACTGATCTATAAATATCTCAACATCATTCATGTCATTGTTCCCTCAAGACAACAATCATGATCCTTTATCCTAAAAATATGAAGATAACACGTCTCAATTAAAACTCTAATCAGAAGTTTTCTATATCACCTTTCATTTTCTTACTACTTCATACTGATGGAGTCGGGTTTTTGGCTAAACTGAGTCCTATTTTATTTGGGGTTCCACCGATTTTGTGCCAACCATTGACACTCACAGAACCTTTGCTTCATGGTTCTGGAGTGAATCTTTTAAGCAGAATCTGAAGTGATAATGTAGAGAGTCAGGCTTCATATTCATGACCGTGATTCTGATAAAAGCATCTAATTATTCTTTGCGTGAGAGCTAACATAACTCACCTGAACTCCAAATCAATATTGTTTGTGAGAGCTGATGTAGCTCATCTGCTCCCCATATTTATAATAATAATTATTCTCTGTGTTGGAACTATAATTATTTTAAATGTGACAACAAATTTATTTCATTTCAAGTCAATATCTGTTTTCTGTGGGAGAGCTCATCTAGCTAATTTTGAACTCTAAGGAACCTTTATGAGATACACAATATAAAGAGGAACACTTTGGAATATGTTTTTAACGCTTCTGCTTAGTTACGTGAAAGAACAACACAAGAGAAATTAACTAGAAAGATAGTCGACACATATTAAAAATATTTGCACCATGTCAACACAGAATACCCAAAACAAGAGACTGTGTTTTTCTTTTTGTGCATACATGAAATACAATGTGGATTCTGATGATGAATAATATACAAAATATGTAAAATGAATATAAAATATAAATAATAAAAAATATTTAATCTTAATGAAAACATTAAAAGATTATATTAATTTATAAAAATGCCACGTACCACTATTTGAGAACAACCCCATCTTTTGTCTATTAATTTTCTATGTGAGAGCTGATGTAGCCCAGAAAGTCCTGATAGCTCAGCTGATTAAAAAGCACATTTAGTAGCAGCCATGTTGTGGAATCAAATCCCGTCTGCATTCAGTTTAACAACATTAAGGTTACAAACAACCCTTATGAGCTCACTCTGTAAAACGAGCCAGAAATAATTAATATCACCTGCAAATATATAAACGTCCTGTCCTGAACGACCACGCCAGCCTCGGCTGTTAAGGACAAAATTGAGAGACTTATCTGTAATTTTTGGACAGGAAACAGACATGTAAGGATTTAAGGTCATTTAAAGACAAGAAACAATTTAATAAAATTGTCTCACAGACTTGTGATAAATTTAGAATTTTTTGTGTATAAGAGACTCTGCTTCAGATGGTAATGTGAACAAAAGGTCGTCGTGTTGTTGCAAACAGTATAAACTCAAGCATGCCAGAAGCCGTGGTCGTGCATTCAGGTTTGTGTTTAGGTGTTTAGGTGTGTGTGTGTGTGTGTGTGTGTGTCATTAGTGTTTCCATGCACGGCAGATATTTATAGCTGCACTTGCTAGTGAGAAGGGAAATCAATACTCGGAGCCTCAGGCAGGAAGAATATTGGCTCGGCCCTTCCACTTCCAGCCCTCGCACTCACACTAAAAATACTACCATTCACATCACATCACACACTAACACACACATTCACACACTCTAAAAACCACACACCAGCGCTTCAGAAATGATTCCCCCAATGACCTCCTCACCCGAAGCTAAACAGTAGAATAATCTTATTATTCCAGACTTTCATTTCGTTAGCTACGTCAGAAAAGGAACAAAACAGAGAAGAATTAGTTTAAAATCTCAACAAATGGAAAGACTGTGAGCGAGCTGATCTCTTTATTGATCTGCCGTGGTGACATAACACATGTTACAGTCCAATAATAACACTGGTACGTGGTACAGTACAACTTCTGAGGACACACTCATGAAATCGTTGCAGGGAGCTAATTTTTTCTTTTTCCTTTGTTGACATCGGACCAACCATCCTGAAAAGTTACCATCCCAACAATCTCAGCAGCCACGATGGACATTAAAGCAGGTTATTGATCTGACGAGACTTGATTGGACAGGTAGAGGAGGTCACAGTGTTTAGTGTTGCTAAGCAAAGAGTTTCTTTGTCTACCTGTTAAGTTAGCACGGAGGAAAAAATCAATAAAAACAACTTATTTAAATTTGATGGAAGGATTAAGGGGCGAGGAAGCTGAATACCTATTGTTTGCAGC
>JAJHUR010086355.1:0-10578 GCA_027495735.1 Lutjanus campechanus
GCAACCAGGTCATGGGAAAAAAATGTTTCTTTCGCCACAGTCACCTTAGTGGAAACTATTGGTTCTCTGTAAATAATATTATAAAGACTATGGTCTAGACCTGCTCTGTATGAAAAGTTCCCTAGGTAACTTCTGTTGTGTTGGTGCTATATAACTAAAATTGACTTCAGTTGCAAGAATGACTAAATCCATTACAGAGCAGTCTGAGTCACTGAGGCTACCCAAAAAACTCTGATTTTTATCATCTCGGTTAATTTTACTTCAGCTTCTACGCCAATGGATGTGTCGGTCCTGAACATGTGGAAGGAGCTCCCAGGTCTGAAAAGTAAAACCAATGCTGAAGTCCTATTTTATGGAGTCTTGTGGCAAAATGACACTGCGAGTTTATAATCTCAGTCGCTTGTTTCAAGTCCTCTTCTATACAGCATGGTGTTCATTTCGTAAATGATGGTCCTATATACAATGGTATGCTATAGGGTGGGGCTAATGTGTGATAACATTCTGAGTGAGTCCATTTAGTGCAACACAGGGCTCAGAAAGCTTAGATCAAACTGTCAAACCAGGCATTTTAATCAAATATTGATCAAGATTCTGTTTCTATATTGCCTATTTCTCACCTACAATGTTTTCAGAAACATTTTTGAGTGTACTGTTTTGTTGTAATACCAGAAAGATCACAACCGGGCATCCACCACTGTGTTTCTGGTTTCCAACAGAGACTCATGAAACCTAGATCAAACTGTTAAACTAGACAGTGCTGCTCAAATATGGATCAGTATTATTTTCCTACATTGTCTGTTTCAAGAGGCTGCTCACTGCAGAGCTGGTGGGTTAGGGCTACATCCAGTTCCACCTCTACATGTCCGGTCCAACGGCAAGACTGACAGGAGGACAGTCTTATCTCATATTCCTTGGGTGGAGCTTCACTCAATCCAGAGAGTTGGAGCGGGACCGGGTCAGATTTGGTTCTGCAGAGAGCACTACGTGCCTATTTCTTGCTTAAAATGTTTTCAGGAACATATTTTGATGCACTGTTCAGCTGTAAGATCACGACCAGGCAGACCGCTATTTTTGTCCTTCTGAATGGAAGACAAAACCAAACACCACCCAAGCTGCAGTATCACCCACCAACTCCACGCTCTCATCGATACTACACATGCTGTGGATGCAAAAACAAAAACAAGATGGTGACCACCATAACGCCAAACTCAAGGCTTCAAAACGGTGGCCCCAAACCAGAGGGTGACGTCACTTTTGCTCCGTCCACTTATTAATGCTAACCGCTTATGATGCTAACTCATGGCCTCAGAAGTAGTGCTATGTTACTAGGCAACAAGATATATGACGATGCAGGGTGACATGGTGGTTCAGTGGTTAGCATTGTCATATCAGAGTGATGAGAACCCTCATTAACAAATTTACACCTTGCATTAAAAAGGAAAAATGCATATTACTGCAAGGTGTAAATGCTACATGATGAGGTAGTCCAAGACAACAATCTGGAATACATATCCGAATACAGATCCTACTTTAATATGGGGTGAAAGAGACAGGAGGGTATGCAGACAGACAGGTAGCAAACAGAAAGGCAAAAACAGCATTTATGCATGCAAACAGGCAGGTTATATTCAGACAGAAGCAGCTGGTGGTTTGGTGTTTTGCTCAAAGACACATCAGCATGCTTTAACCCTGCTGTTAGATACAGCCGGTTACTTTATTGTGGGGGTGAAAGTCGTCATGACAGGCCCTGCGCCATGCAAAATCAGCAAATCTTAAATATGCTGAAAGGCTTTAAAGAACTTCAGTGAGCAGCACACCAGTTTAAACCATCTACAGAGACAGGAGCATCCACTGGGATCCATTTGGCAACGCGTCTGGCCACGGCGAGGCTGAGCAGGGAGCATATTTTCTCTGCGATTTCTCCTCTCTGTGTCTTTCTTTCATTCTGCATCTCGGTTTACCTCTTGTTCTCTTCGCTGCCGTCTAGACAGAGAGAGGAACAGAGGAGGAAGAGATGACGATGCCAAGTCATGTGCTGTCGAGAGTGTAGGTGACACACACACACACACACACACACACGCTCACACACACCAAACACGCTCTCAGCTGGTGAGGTCTGGTCGAGCAGTAGAAACAAACAAAGGTGGATTATGACAATTAGTGGCCTGGTCCAAACCCTGGTGTTTCCAGAGCTTAGTGGATAGGACCAATTAATCAGGGTTCTCTCTGACACACACACACACACACACACACACACACACACACACACACACACACACACAGAGCTAATGAACAGAGTAATATTCAAACATGTGGGAACCATTTCTCCACCCACCTCCTGCTCTCTCTATGACAACACAGAGGAACACAGCAGCAACATTTGGAAAAAGAAAACAGGCCACTGCACCGACTGTGATTAGCAGTTTGTGGTCAGAATGGACCAGGTGCAGTATTGATAGGAAGTTTATTGCTACAAAGCGGCTTTTTATGTATCTGTCGCACGGCTACAGAGCTGCACTCAGCAGCTTTAAGCTATGAATGTTAGCTTGAATTTTATAAATTATGTAATTGACTCGATTAATGTCACTACTGCTGAGCAAAATCAGAATCATGACATCGACTTTTGTGGCTTTTCATGCTCTCATTTCAACGCACAATATGTAAATTCTGCTGCTCATGTTAAAAAACAAAAACAAAAGATGTAGTTTGATGACATCATGAAGTGGTGTGGGATCATGGGAGTTGTTATCTTCACTTCTTAACAACCGCCTTAGCTAATTAAAGTCTATCTGACATGACGCAGGCAGGAAATCATGTTCATGGATGAAGTAATATTGAAGTTTGATCCACCTTATATTTAGTCATGTGCGCTAATTTCCTTCCTCGCTTTTGACGTATCCAACGTATCCCATGTTTTCCCCGAAATTATAGCATCTAGCGGCCAGCTAGCAAAGGTTAAACACAAATGCACTGTTATCTTCAATAAATTACAGATTGCACTGCGTTTGAAAATGTTTGGAAACATTTAATCTAAGTACACAACACACACAATATATATATATATATATATATGTATATGTGATATATATATAGGTACACATCACATCACACACATCACAAAAAGAGTTGGAGCATTGGACCACATTTCCCATCATGCTAATAGTGCTGGACTGGGTGGTTGTTAAATTTTGCTATTTTGTGTTTGTAATGTGTTTGTTCAGAACATGGTGGTTTACGTTGGTAACTGTCATTTTAGTCCTTGTTTATAGTTTGAACCTTAAGTGTGGTGGAAATGAATCCCACACCCTTGGAGCTTGACATACTGCTGAAAGTAATAAATTACTATATCGCATTTGTTTTGTCACTACTTGCTTCCAAAATTGGCAGCCAGTTATACAAAGTTCAACTGTCAGAACCGGGGGAGGCTAAATAACATTACACATGATCGTGCTTGATAAACGACAGAACAGAAGAGGAGGAAAGGAAAATGATGTTTGTTCATTTTTCTCTGTCATGAAATGAGACCAGAATGTAATGGTGCTGTTTTAACTCGCAGTAAAAGACGTAACTTTTAATTTGCTTCCATTTGTTGCTGGTAGCAGCGCTGCTTTCTCGGGGTCAAACCCATTTATTCCACACAGCGCGCTCCGCCTGACTTCATGATAGTTCAGCTTACTAATACAATAATCCATAATTCAAAAGCTTGAGGGAAATGACTGCTACAGTTGCATATTCAAACGCACACACACATGCATACACAAGATTGATTTGTTCTGCCGCAGATAAAGCCTGCCGGGGAGGTCTGCGGTCCCTGTGATTGCACATACATGAACATATGAGCATGTTGGTTGTGTAAACACTGGTAGCCAAGGAAACGGAGGGTCAGCTGGATTTGCTAACCTTTCCCTCCGCAGACTAGAAAATGCCCAGCCCTCGTTTTGATGCAAGAATAAGAGAATAGGCTATTCATATGCACACCCATGTTTTTGCAAAGTTTGGGATGTGGCCCTGAAATTTAGCAGTTGGTGGAACAGCTCACCCAAAACAACCTCTGTCCTCGTGTGACCTGCATGTGGCAGAGTGCAGTGTAGCCATTTTACAGGTCTAAATTAATGTACTTAAACTAGGTCCTGAATTTTAAACAGATAAACACGATGTACTCTCAGAAATATAGGTGCCAACTACCATAAATGGTTCCTTTATCTTCAGTTTGTTCCCATAGGAGAACCATTTTTGGTTCACAGTCGAACCTTTTATAAAGGTTCCACTTGGAATATTTTCAGTTCTACCACCCAACCTTAAGAATTATACGTAGAACCATTGTTCACACAGAACCCCCTTCAAGAGATTCTACATAAAACCGTTCTATAGTGTAATTTTCCCACCCAGAACCCTCCCTGTGGGGTTCTATCCAGAACCTTTACACCTAAGGGTGCACAGAAGAGCCCTTTGATATTCCACCCAGGAGATTCTACTGAGAACCCTTTTATATTATGTTATAAAGAACCCTTGATGAAAGAGTACTTAAAGGGTTTCAACGATCCTTGAAGAACCAGGGTATGGCCCAGACGGTTCTACTAAGAACTATTTTATACTCCAAGGGTTTTAGCTAGAACCAAGAGCCTTTTTATATTCCACCCACAGGGTTCTACCAAGAACCCTTTTATATTATGGTACAAAAAACCCTTGATGGAAGAGTTCTTAAAGGATTTAAACAATCCTTGAAGAACCAGGGGGCCATCCAGAGGGTTCTACCAAGGACCCTTTTATATTACAAGGGTTTTAGCCCGATCCCACACAGAGGGTTCCAGCTTAAAACCTTTTTATATTCCACCCAGGGGGTTCTACCAAAGAACCCTTTTATATTATGGTACAAGGAACCCTTGATCTTAAAGGATTCCAACGATCCATGATGATCTCGTTCTTCCGTAATTGATTCTTAATGGAACCCTTAGTCTTACAAAGAAACCTTGATGAACCCCCTCTTCAAAAAAGGTTTTCTCAGAAGAAAATAGTTCTAGATAGAACCTCAGCCCACGAGGAAGAACACTCTTGGAACCCTGTGTCGATACCAAACTTAACTCTTACATTTTGTCATATTTTTCCACTTCGTCTTAGTCACATTAGTAGCACACGTTCTTGTGGTCAGTCCATCTGTCTGACTCACCTCATATATCTCCATCTGCACCGTCCACTTCCACTGTTTCTGAGGTTATATCATCAACACCACCAGAACCTCAGAAGGCATGAAATAACCTCCTCTCCTGGAGCCTTGTCTTCATGAATATGAGTCACTGGCACACAAATATGTGATTAAAGTCAACAGAGTGTTCAAGCTGAGCAATGACATGATGTGATGACAACAACAGGCAGAGGAGAAGTGAGTGAAAACAGCCTTGCCCATCCCCGCATCTCTCCAGTTTTTGTCTCATCTCCACCCTGTTTAGTTGCTCTTCATTGGTGCTAAACACGGGTATGCAGGTGGGACTCAAAACTCTTGTGCATGAGTCATATTTCTCCAAAGTGACTGAATCAGTAATGTATCAGACAACTGTGAGGAATAAAGTAAAAATAGCTAAATGTAGACTTGAATAAAAATGTGAACAAACAAAGTAGGGCAGTTCATCTGGCTGGATTTGTACACAACTAGCTTACAATAAGTCAATCTTGGAAGCCATCAGCTGTCACCTGACAACAAGTTGGACTCTGGGGGCAATGAGCAATGTTTCATGGCTTCCAATGTAGCCAGTGGATGTCCAGATAAAGCCGTGAGCATGCATATGCAAATCAAAAGACGTGGCCACACGCTTACATCCCTTCAACTTTGGTGAACATGGAGGGGGCAGAGTCACAGCCTTGACCAATAGCAAAGACGCTCAGGCAATGGCCACTCACCTGCTTTCATAGAAGTGTGACCAGGCCATAGCTGGGCCAAGGCCTCCTTTTCTACGTGCTAATCATTGTTTACTGTCCGATTAGAGTGGAGTTGGAGGCTAATCTCTATGGACAGATATGTGCATACAAATGCAGATATATGTTTGTAAAACCTAATAAAAAGTTACATCGTCATCAGTGGATAGCCGATGGGGTCTGAGATCCAATTTCAGCCAGTGTTTACCTACATGCAACCAATGATTGGACTACAAATGGAAACCAGAATGGTTCTGATAAAAACATTTGTCACTTGCCAAAAGATTCTGCATATTCATAGGCAATTAGAGATTATCAATAAGTAACAGTGAGAAGAGTGTCACAACTATTTGGTTTTAGCCAGATTCCAATGTACCATCATCCTGCACCAGATTGTCATAGCTAATAATTGCTTTGCTCGCACTTTGTCTACATAACACTGCACTAATTTATATTAACAACGGGACAAATACATTGTTTAGGTAAAACTTTGTTATTTTGGGTCACTCTTACCACTCTCACCAAGTTTCCAGCAGCAGCGAGCAATTGTTTTCAGCAACCAAACTGGGTGCAGCACAGCAACCCAATGCTAAGTTAGCAACCAGCTGCCAAACATGGATAACCAACACGTTCTCATTCCCAGGTCATCAAATACCGATGCTTTGTCACGCCCCTGGGCTTTCAAGTAACTTCTTGGAAACCCATCTGTGTCAAGTGATGTATATAAAGAATGAGAACGTCCGCGTATGGAAGGATGAGTCAAACAAACGCAGGACTTTCAACCCAGGAGACCAGGGATCGTGTCCCATGTGAAACCAGAAGTCAATGTTAACTTAAGTTTGAAGTTGCATCAGTCATGTGACTTGCTACACCTACCTCATGTGGCCTAGGTAACATAACCCAAACCATGATTTTTACCTAAACCATTTTGTAGCCTAAACCTACACAAACAAGTTCACTATGTTAACTATGTGTTAAAGAGGCTCATTCAGACACTAAAGGATAGCATCACTCTGAGATGCTAAGGCACGTGACAAAGACATCAGATATTGACGACCTGGGATGAGAATGGTTCGGAATAATAAAGTAGCTAGACATATACTTCACTCAGGAGTTGGTGGAGACCAAAACAGAGCTAAAAACAGAGTGAATATTGGATGTACATTCGTTTGGTGGACAGAGACAGAACTCCAAATGAACGCTAATGTTGCTCAATGTCTTCTGGATGTCATAACAACTTTATAAGGCGATAATATGTGGGTGCTGTGCCTACAGCTTGTTTTATTTCTTCAAGTAGTTAAAAAAGCATCAGTGTTGTTGCACAAACTGTCTTTGAAGATAAATAGTGCTAGTACAAAAGCACACACACAGAGTTCTGTTACTAATGTGGTTTCTGTTACTGCAAAAGGACTGCAGATTCCAACGGATGACTTGAGATGACAACCTGTCAAAAAATGTGTTTGCTATTAAAATACAAATACGCACTTAAGTATACACGCACACGTTTTGGACACCGTTTGTTTGACCAACATCAGTCTGGGGCCAAATCTCCAGTTTGGCCAGTGGTCAGCGTGTATCTGCAGATGTGATCCCAGCTGGATTTGAGCTCTGGCCAGTCCACTCTGATGCATCAGGCCAAGCAGCGGCCCACTGATATAGAAACCATGTGCGATAAAATGTCCCTGACCACCAACATGACATCATCACGCTCTACAAATCTCCGGACAGTCCGCCACCTCCACCCCCTCTCCCTCTTCTTCCTCCACCCACCCACTGTTGTTGTTGGGTTTTTTTTTAGCCCTAATTTCCCAAGAGAACGCACACCAAGCGCACACGTTTGTTCTCAGCATCGACCCTGATTTACAGTTACACAATTTCACACCTGGTAACGGGCCAGTGCAACTACATGCGTCAATGCAAAACACAAATGTCTGTCTTGCACATGAACTTGCAGCTGATTGAGGAAGGAGCATTGCTCATCAACTCTTTTTTAGAACTTACTCAGCTGTTCCAAGAACCAGAGACCTTATGGTAACATGTTGGCTTTGCTACAATCTAACACATTGCTCAGGGCCAAACAAGTAACCTCAACCTCAGTGAGATCCACTATCATTACTGCACACATCATGTCTCTTGCAATCATACCTGATAGCACTATTAATAACCATTAGAAGACAGATTTTAATTAAATAAGGGTTTAATATATAGCAACTGCAAAGAACTGATACATACTGCACATGAAAATCAAATGTTGTGAATATACAGCTGCTATAACTGACACTTTAGTCAAAGAAACTCCAATCTATTGTATAGAGGTACTGTTGTTCTTTCTTTCCAATGCACATTTTTAAGCATTTCCTCACATTTCTAGATAGTTTGAGATCTAAAGGTTTTCTTACATCGACACCAGGAGTATATATAAACTACTGAGGACCTGTATCCACATAGTGTTTTTTGTCTTGGAGAAAGGCAGCGACAGGGTGCTGTGGAGCCCTAGAATGAAGCGTCTGTGCCACTAAGAAAATCCAACAATATCTTGAAAGTTCCTATGACAGCCATTGTTGCACAGTCCAGTATCGCCTCTTTTATTTTTATTATCTATTCGTAAGAATTCGTTTGACTTTTTTTTTTTTTCAGCACCAACTGGAAGATGAGCCTCGGTTTCACTCGGCACATCAGCCCAGTGAGGCAGGGATCTGCATCTGGGTCAACTGCTGGGTTACCTGCGCTTCAAATTGTTTAAAAAAAAACAAAACAAAACTAAAATATCATTTTAAAATATCATTCGGCAGTAGCTCGGTCTGTAAGGACTTGGCTTGGGAAGGGTTGGCTTGGGTTCAGGTCCCACACAGATCAAAGTATGGAGTGTGGACTGGTAGCTGGAGAGGTGCCCTTGAGCAAGGCACTGAACCCCTAACTGCCTGGGTTACCTGACTATATATATGTGTGCAGCCCCCCTCATTCTGATGCATGTCTATAGGTCCTGTTTGTGCATGTGTGTGTATTTTGGGCGTGTGTATGTATGTACAACAATTACAATGGAGTGAAAAGAATGTCATTTCCCCTTGGGGATTAATAAAGTATGCCTTCTTCTACGTTACGTAGGTCACGCAACATAGCTCACGTCATGACATTACACATGTGGTTTACATTGTAAAACAGCTGTAGTTTGGTGAGGTTTAGGCAATAAAACTACTTGGTTAGATTTAAGAAAAGGTCGTGGCTTGGGTTAAAATAACTACATTATGTGTATAATGCGAAGGACATGATGTGACTCGTGCGACGACGTAACACATGACATTGAAAAGATCATTTAAGTTCCAAAACCGTTGCAGTTTGGTTAGTTTTAGGCACAAAAACTACTTGGTTAGGGTTAGACAATAAAACTGCTTGGTTAAGTTCAGGAAGATTCAGATTGTCGTTTGGGTTTAAATAACTGTGTCACGTATGTCACATGACAGAAGTGGCGTCACTCATGCGACAGAAGTGACGCGACAGACGTCACGTCCATAAGGAAATTTTAATTTAAAAACTCGATGTTTACTCTTCTAGAACCCCTGGTCTCCTGGGCGAAATTGCTGTCCTCGTTTGAGCCACCCCAAACCCCCGACCTCCTCCAAATGTGGACCTTCTTGCTCCTTATACTTCACACACTTCCACGAGTGGGATGTTTTGAATAAAACCATTCAAGCACTGACTTTGACTTCATGGGAACTTTAAGCAGCACAACTTAAGCAGCTGTAGACTTCCCTCTGACAGTGTCTGGATGCATTCAGTCACAGTACTGCTGTGCACCCTGAAGCATTTACCAGCACCCACAACACAACACTCAATTAATGCAGTTGCACACATAAGTTGGAAGACAATAGAGCAGAATTGTAAAAGGCCATTTTGGAGTAGTGGTGTAGACAGCAGCTGTATTATCTAATAATAAAAGGAATCTTCTCTGTCAGGCACGCTTGAGGCGGACGACTGTGTCACTCAAGTTGTACATTTTGTTTCCAGGGACCTCCAGTGGCTCCTCCGCAGGCTGTTACATCACTCCAAAGGCCTTATTAGTTGTCTCAGTTACAACACGTTCATACTGCAGAGTTTAACAGTCATCAAGCTGTAACCACTTACCGCCTGCGCTGTCCTCCATTCAGCACAGCGCTGCCGCTCCACATGGAGGCTGAGTTAAGTTCTTTATTGGAGGCTTTTCAAGGCCAAGGGTTGAGCCAGTAAGCTAAACAGATGTTCTCATAAAGCAAATATAATGGTGATATGTCCAGCCTCTGTGTCAGGGAGGAGGTGGAGATAGATTGATGGATTGTAGAAGGGAAGGAAAAGATCGGAGGGGGGCTGGATGAGCGGTGCCAGAGAAGTGGATCGATGGACAGACGGATGATGGGAACGGAGGATCCTGAAGAAGCTCTGCGTATTATCACGGACGAGGAGAACAACCGGGGAGAAGTCGGTCAAAACAGAACCAGCAGATAACAGTCAACGCAGACATAGACCAACACACCTACACTTTGTCTCTCTTTTTCATCCGCCCTTCTGTTCTAGCTTTTTCTTAGGGATCTTTATTTCCCATGGCTCTCTTCTCCTACCCCCCCCCCCCCCCCCCCCCCCCCCCCCCCCCACCCCCAAACCCCCACCCCCCCCCCCCCCCCCCCCCCCCCCCCC
>JAJHUR010086358.1:0-22082 GCA_027495735.1 Lutjanus campechanus
CCTGAATCAGCCCAAACCCCCTGCTTGCTTTCACTGAAAGTAAATCCACTTGAAACTGAACTGCTGTCTGAGTCTCACTTTTGGGTCCAGTTTTCACTGAGACTGTTGGGGGTGGGGGTGGGGGATTTACATGAACAAAACCTGTGTTTTTATACAATTTCTTCACCATTTCATTTCATATATACTTACCATTTCATACCAATGTGGCTTCTGTGGAAATGGTTGTTCGGTCATTTCACCTCTTTCTTTGATTTGTTAAAATATACTTGCTGCAGTCTGACTACAGTGAGACCAGGGCAGAGGTTGACATGATAAATTAAATAAAAGCAAGAGGATAAAAACTAACTTTCAGAGTTGCACTACATTTCTGAGTCAAGATTCAGTCAGAAGTTACTTTGAAGTGTTGGATCACCAGCTGCGCGTCGGTCGACCACCAGGATTTTTTAAAGCTTGTGCTGTCAAATGACTTAAAAAGCTGCGTATTTACTGTGTTGCCATTATCCTGTCTCTCATACAGCATAAGCAACTTAACAAACAACGTCTTTGCAAATTAAATCAGAGAACACATCCCTCTTGGCACTCTTGAGTGTTTCTGAGCCCCTCCAGCGGCTGTCAGGAGGCCTGTCTGGCTATTAGGGCTGGACGAGCGCTTTCTGCTCTCCATTAGAACTGTCAGCTTCACTGAATGACTCCCTTTAATCACTTCAAATATCATTTCACACAAGGAATTTCAATCCCCCTCCAGAGCAACCGACAAGACAAAGGCACATCGAAGTGAGGCCTTGCGAGAGCATTTGCAGGCTGGCAGCGTCACACGCAAGGAATTGTGACTTTTCAGAGAGCGAACGCGCGAGACTGTTTTGGTGTGAAACAGCTAAATGGGAAAAGATGAAAGAATCAGAATTTATTACCGTGAAATCACATTGAATTTGACTGCTCGTATCAGCGCGGCGCGAGTATCCCTCCTTTGATTCATGATGTGCTCTTGCATCTATAACACATCCTTTGAGCCATGATTTTGATATGACCAAGTGATCCCTCATGATGGATCAGATCAAAGACTCAATTTTCTGCCTGTCTGATATTTCAATGTCAAAACTATTTGTTGGGAAGGTTCCTTTCAACGTTCTCGCAGGCTGACCACCCAGTGGAATAACTACGTGCCCACAGTGATGTTTGCTGCATGCATTCTCTTAATCCTGCTATCTTCTCCACTGGATTTACGCACTGTGAGAAATAAAGGTGCTACCTAGAACCATAAAGGCTTTTGTGGCTTGTCCCCATAGGACTCTTTTTGGTTGCTGGTAAAAGCTTTTATAAAGATTCCACTTGGAACCCTGTTTCAGGCTCTTTTCCACCAACATGGAACCAGCCCCATTCCAGATCAAGAACCGTTGTGAGTATTTGAAAGGAACCGGTTCAAGAGCCAGAGCTTATTTGGAAAAAGGGCTCCAGAAAGTTCTGTCTAGAACCCAACACACATAGAACCACATGAACCAAGGTTTCCAACCAAGTTCCCTAAGTTCTACAGAGAACCTTTCTATGATGTAATGATTTAGGAAACCACCCAGGGGATTCTACAGAGAACCCTTTTATATTTCAAAGGTTTCATTTAGAACCCACCTGGGAGCTTCTACGGAGAACTTTTAAAAGAAATTCTGATGTAATGCTTCCTCTCAGTATCCTCTCTGGGGGTTCTGTAAAGAACCTTTCCATCTGGTTGCTAGCAAAAAGCCACCTGGGGGCGTTCAAGGCTTTATCCAGAACCAATTCTACAGCTTCTACTTACAGTAGGACCCTTTAATACTCAAAAATTTTATCTCGAGCCCACCCAGATCATTCTACCGAGAACCCTTTAACATTCCCAAGATTTTACCTAGGTTTTATGGGGGGGGGGTTCTACTGATAACTTTTTATTCTAAAGGTTTTATCTTGAACCCCACCCAGCAGGGGGTCCTACCAAGAACCCCTTAATATTCCAAAGGTTTTATCCAGAACCCAGCAATGAGGTTCTACTGAGAACCGTATTATATTAAAGGTATGAAGAACCCTTGACAAACCCGAGACAAAAAAGTTCCTCAAGGATTTCAACAATCATTAAAGAACTTTTTCTCTTTTGGATGTTTTTTGGGATGAAAAGGGTTCATGACGGAACCTTCAGTCTAACAAAGAATGCTTGACAAACCCTTTCTTCGCAAAAGTATTCTTCAGAAGCAAATGGTTCTGGGTAGAACCGCATCGTTTCAGTGAGAACCTTTTTGAAACCTGTTATTTCTAAGAGAGTATCTTACTGCGTATCCTGCATTTACACACTAACAAAGTGAATCCCAGCCTTCCACAAACCCTGTGTTCCATGTTCTGCCTGAGATTGCTGTGTTATTGACCTTTGACCCTCACTCAGGGCACCAGTCGGGATGTTGAGGAACTCGCTGATGCAGTAGCTTTTCTCCAGGGGGCTCCCAGCTCCAACGTACACTCTTATTTATACATCACCGGGGTGGAAAACTTGATCTGGTCATTTTTGAATCGGAGAGGTCAAAGTAGAGGTCCATGTGTGGAGAAGCGAGGAAGTTATTCTTGGCCAAGTGATTCTTTTTTAACTCAGCTACTTCGATACGCCGTTCCTTTTTGGCTTTAAACGGAAAATGCTTTGGCTTGTTAAAAACCCTTAGGCTAGATTTTATTCCATATGTTACAACTGTCAGTAGAAGATTGTTTTTTCCTGTATAATATTTAAATGTGAGGCAAGCTCTAGCCTCTCTGAGCTTGAGGGTATTGAGCACAGCATTAAAGGGATAGTTCAGATTTTTGTGTGTGGGTTTGTATGAGGCACTGAGCACAAGTCAGTGTTTTGGAGGTATCATCTCAACAGCTTTATTTATATAGCACCTTTATTACACACATGTAGCACAAAGTCCTTCACATAGCAAAATTAACACAACAGACAGGAAACAAATAAAAGAAAGACAATATAATAAAGCTTTCTGTCCATACTTTGTGCTCAGTTTGTAAGTATTTGTGCATGTTTTCTGAGAGCGTACGGATACAGACGAAATCGGCAGTCATGAGGCGAGGTGTAGTGAAGTTTTTTGGAGGTGACATTCGTTGTCAATAAGTCTTTGAAAAGAATTCTCCGTCCACTTTTGCCTCTTTTTCAAGAGGTACATTATTACTCCTCTCCAGAATCACCCTGTTGGTTGTTGTCAAAAAAAATCTGACTCTTTTTCTTCTTCTTTTGGTAAGTTTTGACTGAGTGGCAGCCCTTTCAGTGGTTGTATTGCTTAACAGCCACATCGATGTAAAGGACAGTTAAGGACAGTATGTGGGTGGTGACCATTTGAAATGGATGGATCTATTTTTGGGGGGTGGTGACAAAACCCTTGACTTAACTGAACTGAGCATTTATATTGCTGATGGGCTCGAGGTCTTTATTTGTAAAAGAAAGTATGTGTTATTCTATCTTTCAAATGTTACTTTGTCCTGCTTTAATTGAGAGCTACTGCACTTCTCTAAGTGATGAGTGTCATTATGTCTGACTGACAATTAACCGTCAGTGGCAGTCTGGGTTTTTCCTGTCATGAACCGGAGGTCGCAATATCCATTACCTCTGTCCTCTTCAACCTTTGAGGGACGATGGCCCATGTTCCTGTGTGAAAGGACATGGCTCCAGCATCAGGCGGCACATCCCTCCCTGTCTCTGCAGGGCCTGCTGGGACCTCTTAGGTGACAGCGTCACTCGAGCTGAGGTTGAGGGCTTCCTCCGGCCGGCTGCTTGGCTGCCTGCCCGGCCCCCCATCTCCCAGGCTCAATGGACATTGATCCCCAGCAGCGACACCGTGTCCCAAGGAAGGGTAAGCAGATCCACCTCGTTGCCTCCAACAATCATTCTGCCCCTGTAGGGACAGGTCGTGGTAAATTAATAGTGTGCTTGCAGCGACTAGATATTGTTAATGTATTTGCTATTGATGGAGTGAGATAACATGAGTAGCTTCAGCCTTACTTAACACAAAACATAAATCCTCCAAGGCCATTGAGGAGGAGCCGTATGGGCAGCGAGTTATTTCGAGCTTTTAGCAAAGTACAGCAGACGCACATACTTGCCAACTTTGAGACCTCAAAAATAAGGAGGATTTGAAACCAAAAATTGGACTTTTCAGAGACTTTGTTTCCTGCATTCTGGCGACATGCCATGCCGAGTGGAAGCAACCCTTAATATTCATCAGTTTTCTGTGATTCATTTATCTTTTGCCCCTGTCCCAAAAATAGAACTGGTGCGGCAGATTTTACAAAATGCACACCCCTTTCTTTTAAGACTTTGCTTAAGAAGCGGGAATTCCTCTTTCCAGAGTGCAGTTTCTTGTAGCTGTATTGTCGTCTATGTGGAAAGGCTTAGACACACTGCGCAGTGCCAGAAACAGTTTGTGATAATGAAAAGGGAAAAAAAGGTGTGAAAAATCATAAATCAGGATAAATGCAGGAGATTTGTGCTCGTGGGAGGAAGTACGGAGAGCGCAATGAAAACCGGGAGCCTCCTGGGAAAATCGGGAAGAGTTGAAAAGTATGCTGACGTGTTCATTTAATTCACATGAATGATATGACAAACCGCGTTTAACTTATTGATCCTCACATGATTTCAAAGTCAAGTGTTGAGTAAATACCGTAATATTTTAGAAGCGTTTTTGCTTTCTTGACAATTGAACAGCAAAGTGGCAAACACCGTTCAGAAGAGGAGTGTGGAGAGGAGATGGAAGGAAGTGCAGAGAGTGGAGAAAATAACCCACTAGACCTTGTAATCCTCTACTCAAAAACCATGACAATGTTTTATTTTACTGAATGGATAAAAGTGCTCAAAGATGGAACCTTCACTGTACGACTGAGTGCTTTTATTCATTGTCTGTGAAATGCTTAGGAAAGGTGACCATCTGATATATTTTCATATTGCTGGAAAAAAAAAAAATCACCCAGTCATTCAGCTCATGAAAGGTGCACTTTACCTAAAACTTGGGGCATAATCCACTTGATCCCTCATAAGAGCTGTCACAGAGCTACATACACACTGTCTAAGCCCACTTTGAACTTTTGGATTTGACAGGCTTTGGTGAGCTGTAACATGACTTATAAGACTGATCTACTTTAAACTTGCTTTCAGACAGAAAGAAAGAAAAAGAGACCTCCTGGTCGGTCCATCACTTATTGAGTTTGCTCCACAGCTGGCTGCACGCCCTGGAGCATACATAAACAGCACATACACCTGTGGGACTTAGCATTTTATTGACTTTAGGTGTTTGCCAGCCACCATTATCAGATGCTAGAGGTTATGATTTTGTAATTTTAACACTGTGTGAAAAGCAGATGAGTGTTTGGTAGCACCAATACCATTTTACAACAAGAATTTTAGTTAGGGATGTCAACACCTACAGTTAATTCTGGGAAGATCCAGTCTTATGTTGCTTCGGTACATACTGAAATGTTTAGGAAAAGTTTAGGCATTTAAATGTGTAGAACTTTCAGGTTTGGGGAGTTTTCAAGTATTACACTGAGGTCTCATTACAGGATCGTAGCCCTGATTTTCCATTTGCCGACAGTTTTTGGAGAGAGGCCCCAGATCAGAGGCAAATTTGCTTTCACAAATTGGCGCTCGATCGCAATGTGTGAACTGTTCAAAGCTTGAAGAAGCCCAAAAGATGTCAAGCAGGCTTAATAACATTGGGGATTGGTTGGGGAGCCATGCAACGAGCCAGCGAGACCAGACCAAAGGAGCCCACACGGGCTGGGATGGGGGGGTGGGGGTGGGGGGCTTGAGAAGGAGAGACGGAAGAGCACTGGAGCAGCAGCCAGAAAAGTTCAAATATTGAAAAAATGAACCCAACATAAAGTTCTTTTAAAGTATTTTGAACTAGCCCCACCAACAACAGCTACAACATTAAAATGCTGTACACTGATGCTTCCGTATTAATAATCTACTACAAGGAGAAGCTTCTTGCCCGTGTGTGAGGGCAGACTTCAAGGTTCCCAGAGTAAAAGACACAAAGTTGTGTAGTGTGAAATGTGCAGTGATCTATCAATTTTCAATTAAGTCATGTGGTGTGACCAAGGAATAAGGTGTTGTGCAGCTTTAAGGCCACAAGATGGCAGGTTATATCATGAGAATAGCAGATATATGCAAAAAAAAAGGTATTAGCACTAAACCTCAAGCCAAATTACCTCTAGTAATTTGTAATAACTGTGAAAGTTGTCTATGATCTTATTTTTCGTAATTTGCAAAGTAAAAATTCCACCACAAATTACCAACCATATTTCTCCAAACACAGAGCTGATGTGATATTATTAGTTCCATTCAAATCTGCATCTCAGCAATTTGGGGTAATTATTTTGTTTTTGCAAGTCTTTATTGTTTTCTTTGGGACTTCTTTTTCTGCTTCTTCCCTGGTCGAGAATTATGGCAATTACAAATTAAGGTTTTGACAACATTTTGGGTGCAGATTCAGGAGGCTCAATCATCTCACAACATAGCATTTGTGGAAAGAGCAAGTGCAAACCCACCAGAGGAGCAAAATATTAACAAAGTATTAACAAAGTAATTGCAAACAAGGAGTCATGGGAAGAGTACAAGATAAATGGGAAGATTTTACAACACAACACAGTACTTAGGGCAAAAAGTATGTATATATTAAAAGTATGTCTTTGTCATCATGTGCAGTGTTATATGGGGCTGTGATGTAGTGGTCTATTTGGCCGCAACCTCGAGAAAACACCATTAATGAGCACGTTCGGGTTATTTTGCAAGATAAACTAAGGGGAACCAGTTGTTTTAGATGAGCTACAACAAAACGTTACCTGGATGCTGATGTAATTAATTAATACAGGTTTACCACAAGCAAATGTGAGAGCTTGAGTGGCTCCTGGTGCAGAGTGCTGCACTTGCAGGTGTAAATATTTTTTGCTCAGGTGAGATCGAGCCC
The DNA here is from genome assembly GCA_027495735.1 of Lutjanus campechanus. Taxonomy (NCBI): domain Eukaryota; kingdom Metazoa; phylum Chordata; class Actinopteri; order Lutjaniformes; family Lutjanidae; genus Lutjanus; species Lutjanus campechanus. The sequence goes on from JAJHUR010086358.1 coordinate 6,963, forward strand.
AGCCCAGCGCGATCTTGAAAATATTATATTTTCTTAAATTGGTGTTTTCCATTGGTGTCTGTTCTGTAATGCTTGCTTGTACAATAATTTTCGCCGCAGTAGATATGAAATGCGACATGAAAATCCTGAGTAAATATGTTTGTGAATGTGTGACGAATCTGGTGACTGGAGCACACACAGCTGCTGAACTCAACACACACACACCCCGACGGTAACCAGTTAAATTGAAAACCAGAAGGGCTACAACACCGGCAAGTCGAAATGAATGAATCCTTCACACTTGGTAGCTCCAGTTGGCGGCCTTGAATAAAGATTTGGGGGGGGGGCAACAGGCTTACCGTACCCTAACTATGCCACGTAAGACACGTGACACTACACAGGTGGTTTATGTTATAAAACACACAGTTTGGTTAGGGTAAAACACACAGTTTGGTTAGGGTTAGGGGCACCAAAGGCCAGTTGGTAGGCTTAGAAAACATCGGTCAACATAATTGCATTCTGTATGTCACTGAATGGAAGTGACGTCACTCATGTGATAGAAGTCATGCCATTATGAAACTTAAAATTTTAAATAACTATGTTTACTTTTCATGATTTGAACCTCAATCTCCAGGATAAACACGCTGTGCTTTGAGCCATCCATCCACCCCACATCCTCCAAATGTGGACTTTCTTGCTCGTTGTACTCCTGTCATGCACCCACCAGTGCTTGGTGTTTAACATTAAACAGACATATCATTCAGAATGAGCTGGTGAGGACTTAGCAGACTTAGCAGCCTGTAGTTTTCAGTTGAAAAAGTCTGATAAACCCACTGTGTGTTTGCTACCCATCATCAAACAGCAGACAGACCAAATTAGCAACTAGCTAGTGTAGACAGCGGAGAATTTAGCAGCCTTAGATAATTCCCTTATGAGTTGAAGGTTTAAATTATTGTATCTTAATCGCTGGCATATATCTTGGTAATATCTAGAACTAGCTGAGAAGGAGAAAGTCCTGTCAGTGTCTCTCGGACTCAGAGTGCATGGCTGAGCTATTTCCAGGAAGCAGAACACACCGAACTTGAAAAAGACACAGCACAGTAGTGAAAGATCCAGTTTTTGCCAGCTCTACCAGCAACCCACTGCGCTTCACCGAACACTGACATGAGGCCTGTGTGACCTCTTACGTCTGCTGGGTCACAAGGTCTGTGAGCGATTTTCTCTGGTTTTATTAGGAGTGAATGTACTGTATACTGTAGCTGCTTGTTCCCTGAACACGGACTAAACCATCCCTCCCCATCCGGCCCCCCAAGTAACCCACTTTCTTTGAAGGAGAGTGAAGGGGACTCGAAGCCGAGCTGAGGGAATGAACATCACGGCTGGTATGTATGTTAACCAATCAAATTTAATGGCTGGAACTACCCATTGTATAAAAAGCTCCCACAGTCCTTTGGGTGTGATTGTGGAACTCCACAGTGTCCACAAACATTTCTTCCATGTAGTGTTCACACTGTGGCCTGAAAAATGCCATAATGGTCAGCACTGCAGGAAGGCTGGCAGTCCCCAATAATGGTACACTACAAAATGTAAATGTCAGTGTTGTTACCAAGGTAACTTGGTGACTTTAAGATGAATATAGAGATGTTTCCATTGTATAGAGTGCTGTTGAACAGGTCAGTCAAGTCCCATTGTGCTGCTGTTGATTTTCAGGCAGCACAGTGCGTCAGTGGTCAGCATTGTCTCCTCACAGCAAGAAATTTTGGCTCTCGCCATGGCTGCTCCAGTTTCCTCAGAAAGTCCAAAGAAATGCACGTCACCTAAATTGGACACTCTGAGTCATCCGTAGGTATGGATGTGCTGTATTTGTGTCTCTCTGTGTGTCAAGTGTGTGACAGACTGGTGGTCAGGCCTGTCTACCCACCAAGGCTATATCCTCAGTATTGTATGTTGTTAACAAAGGTTGGCATCATCTCTCCAGCAGAGCTGAGCTGCTCTACATGAACAACTCCTCACACCGTGTGACCTACATGTAAAGATAAGATATTCTTTTATTAGTCCCACAATGGGGAAATTTTCACTGTTAGGGCAGCAAAGTAGATATCAAAAACATAAAGAAGCATCAATAAAAATATAAACAAGACGAAATCTAAAAAATCTGAACAGCCAGTCTAGCAGCTTTATTGGACATGTCCAGACATGTTTGAGCCACCAGAGCCAGAGGACAGTGACAGGATGGGGTTGTTTTTTTTCTTCTGTGTTGGGTTGTTGGGACTGAACGGCGTATATAGTGTTGGGGGACCATGGTTCCTGTTCTGGGTCTGACAAGATTTCCTCATTTTGCGCTCTGACTACAAAGATCCTGATACATGAAGGAGCAGCATAATAGGAAATGAATAACAGATAGTAGATAATAGTGATTATAACCAAAAAAAATTCAGTGATGCCTCAGTTATCACTATAATTCACTTATCATAAATGAAAAATACCCCTTTTTTCATTTTCTTGCAAATAAGACATACATTTACTTTATTTTATTTCATGTGTTGGTAAATTGGTATTTTAAAGAGATTTTAAGACAAGAAAACACATCTTCTACACTAGTTTTTTTTACTGTCATGCCTTGTGTATATCTTAGATTATGGCTTACTGTTTGGATGAACTTGAATAATTAATGTTAGAGCACTTGTCAAATAATTTAGGGCAGAAATTTAAAGATACTTCAGTCGTGCTCCTCTGCTCATTTCTGTTTGTTTGTGACAGTGAAAGTGATTTCAGTGCAATAAGAAACTGAACTGGGATTCTAGTCCAATTTTCATCTTTGTGTTGTCACAGACATTATCTCCTAAGTAATTAGTCTTACTCTCATAATGCACCAAAATGCTTATATTTATACCGTCGATTTCAAAAGCCTTGGCCCTTCTGGTGGCCTGTACGTGGCGTAACCCACCTGCTGGAATAGGCTCCGGCACCCAACACACTGAACAGAATAGAGAGGATGGTTAAATGGTTTATTAATTTTTCAGGCACTGCTGAATAATAGTTTAGCTATAAAAAAAACAAGAAAACACTGGAGGAACTGGCAAAGCTGAGCATTTTTTCACTACCCTTTATAGACGACAAGACAAGAAAATACAAGACAGACACATCCAACGAGTACAAAGCACACAGATATTAGGGTCAGGGTTATATCTTGTTGTTAGGGTTATGAAAGATATATTTTTAGTGTTATCAGGTCCCTGCTGTAGGGCAACTTGAAGAAACACAATATATCCCCAACTGTTACTAGGTATTCCATAAATCCAGGTATTTTGACTGAACATGAACTTAAAGACAGACTTATAAACTGTTCAGCTCTCGTTGATGAATTAGTTGTAAATTTCTTCTCATTTAAAACAAAAAAAAAACTGATATAATTTTGAAAGGTTCATAAATTATTCTGTGGCACTCACACCATTTAAATAAATCATTAGCTATACATGATGTTCTTTCGCCATACAGGCGCTAAAAGATTCAATGCATGTGTTAAGAGATGGATGAAGCTGTGGGCGGGAGGAGAACAATATGAAGCGACGCAGGTTGGAGTGGTAGGACTTAAGTCTGCTTTCCGCCCTGGTTTTATCTGCTGGAGGAGGGTGAATAACTGTCGCTAATACGGTAGCTTCCTCCGTTCTGGACTCAAGTCTCTCCGTCCCTTTTTATAGGATCGGTGCAAAATTATAAATGCTGTTTAAAATGTTTAAAACTGGGAGTGATCAGGTCTGTGTCGCTCTTATCGTGCACTGCGTACTGTGTTGTATTATGCATAAGTCCAAATGAAATTTCTCTGTTCTGTGTGTGCACACACTCAAATGAAGCTCAGTGTAATTGAATATATGTTACAATAAATTAAGATTTTCTATGCGGTTAAATTGCACAGAACCTCTCGGCTCACGTTAGACTTGATTTGACTAGATTTTACTCGTCTTTATCCTTGTTCCACCCATTCATCTGCAAGTCCCAGCCACCACAATCTTCCTGGCCATGCCACACACAGGTCCATTTGCCACACACTTCACAACCCTCTCTACCCTTGCTCTAAAACCAATCCTTAAATAACCCTATTTATTTTTCATTTACCAGTATATGGATACACTTGATTGTAACATCAGGGGTAAAATAATACCCAGAACTGCAAAAAAAAAATCTATATTTTGCAATTAGGTGGAGCGTGGTGAACCTGAGGTAAAGCGAGCGAGCTTCAACCACCACAACTAAGCGTTCGGGCTGGGGAGACGTGTCAATCAAACGCACATGGCCCCGAACCTACATTTTTAAAGCCCTGATAGCCTCAGTAATTTCCGGCAGCCTCGACAGTAAAAACCATCCAGACACACATTTCACTGGAACTTTGAAATTACTGAGAGCCTGTATTGATTGTTGTATAAATCACCTCTCAAAAACTGACTTTTAAAAACCATAAAGGAACATTTGTTGCTGAACATACTTTGTTTGGTTACTAAATCATGTTGTGATATTGTCGAGACCTTATTGGTGAGAAACCCATTGAATTAAACAAGTTGCATGAATTTCGTTCGGACAAAATGAATAAATGTGAGTTTGGTATTTCTTATTTATTTAGAATTTGTGTTTATTTTATATTATAAATGCATCCATTTCCTGAACATTGCTTTTTTGTGTTGTGTTGTAAACCACTTAGCACTTTATATTCATACATATATATATATATATTCATATATTAAAAAATAAAGAAATATGAGGACTTTAAAAATGTCCTTTATTAAATAATAAATCTGATTTTTTTTGTTCACATAAAAGTTATGTTTTCCTTTTAGTTTAAAGTGCTTCTGTTTTCCCTCTTTAATAAATAAAAATAAAAGTATCCAGCCATGACTCAAGCATGTGCAAAAACCTGGCATGAATTTTCTCTGGCAATGAACGTTTGAATTATGTATGTGCAAATGCCAAAGAAAAACAATGCAGCAGTCAGTGGCAGTCAGCAACATCTGGTCAAATTACTCCACAGAGCTTAACATGTTAAGGATATCTGGCTGAGAGCACATGACAACATGCCTCTTTAGCAGTGCTGTTGCTTATGAATCTGTTCACATCTCGCAAAAAGCTCTACAAGGAGAAAATGTTCCACTCCGCTGCACAGAGAAAATCAGTCTCTCTCATAATAGCTCTGGGCAATTTCAGACCACACAGAATGACAAGGGAATCAATTTTCCTGGTTAGGTTATAGATGGATTTTCTTCGCCGGCTCTTTTCATAAGAAATAACTGAGATATGTTATATAAATTATTAAGAAATCTTCAGCAGTGCTACATACTGTGGGCTACACCACTTTCCTCAAACCTAATGAATATTATTATTACACATACATCCAGAGAGAATTTTAAGAAAATTTGCATTTGCTGATCTTGCTTTACATTTCGGACCCCAATATTGGGTACTTGAAGTAATCTGGCAACACGTTCGTGTGTGCTGAATATTAAAAAGCGAATAAATGTCCTGTGATCCGTCACAGGGGCTCACAGTTAACCTGCTTCCACTGAATAATGAAGAGACAGAGGGGCGATGGATCCAGCCTGACCTCATGTGGAGAACCTTGTACACAGCAGCTCACAAAAACTCAGTGGTGGAGCGAGAACTGAGAATCTGTCCTCAAGTACAAGTGCTGCTACACTGCTAAAACTTTAATTACAATTACAAATAAAAGTATTTGTACTTTTACTTCAATATTTTCTAGCACAAAGTATTCTTATCAAAAACTACTCAGAACCTTAATAACTTTTTAACCGTTGTTTAATGCATTATGACTGAGTGGTTGCAAATTTTGTCTATTTTCCATAATCGATCAATCATTAATAATTTATAAGACACAAACATGTTTTTTCCCCTCATTATTTCTGTATTTTTCCATCATTTTTTTTCTCATTTTAAGTCGAAGTCTAACATTCCCTTATTCAACAAATGTCAAATGAGATGCAATTACTGCCACGACTATTGATTAAATATTGATTAATACATTTTGAATTGGTTAAATTCGTAATGACTATTAATCATTAACATCCCTGCTCCGAACGTGTGCTGCTGCAGCGTTTTTGTCTCGTTTTCTGTTTGTGTGTCCTGGCTTCTTTGTGATCAGATCACCTGATTGGCTTCAAAAATGCGGATGAAAGGTTTGGATATTAATTGAAATTGTACTCAGTACTCAACCGTGATTTTAAAAGTAACTACGTAGATTACATAGTGCAAGAAATATTTAAGTACAAGTAAAAGCACATACTTGAAAATCTACTCATAAAATACCCCCCCTCCCCTCCAAAAAAATGACTTAATTACAGTAATTTGTTGTATTTGTAATCAGTTACTTCCGCCCCTGCAAAAACTACATACTGTAAGGGCTGTTGGTTTGCTTCTCTGGTCAGTTCTCAAGGCGCCACATGCTTCATGGATGTTACAAAGCTCAAAATATTGGCTCCTGTTGTGAAGTAATGTGCAGCATTCATTTCCATTTCATTTCATATATTTATTTAAAATAGGAACAGTGCATATTAATGAACATTTACATGTAAATGTGCAAGGTTATAGCCGGGGGCTAATTTCCATCTGTAGTCGCTCGGCAGGTTGATGTTATATAATAAACTTCACAAATTACAAGTATTGTAATTGACAGAGACACACAAACAACAGCGCAGTAAAAGATAGAGATGTTGCTCAAGACAAACCAGGAGGTTAAAGTGTGTAAAGTGAAAGTAAAACTAAGTGTTAAAGTGACAGGTGCTAAAGTGCACATTGCCCTATTGCACAAGGTTTGCATGCACGGATATCTGCATGCATGGTTTGCATACATAGATGTATTTATGCACACACTAAGGCACAAGATTTGCATACACAGATGCATGTATGTGCGCACAATTCTAGTTAGGAGTGGTCACAAGTCTGTTTTGCCCTGAGCCACACCTTCAAATGATTCTTGAGTGTCGGAAAGCCACAACACTCCCTGACTGTAAGTGGTAGGCTGCTCCACAGTGTGTGCTGCCTTTAAACGACAGGACACGTTGACCAAAGGTGATTCGTCCTCTGAGTCCCCTCTAACGGGGGCTCTAGTGGTCCTGTCCAGGTACTGTAGAAGAGGGTCAAACTGTCCAAACTGATCACTCTGAGCAGTAGGAGTCATTAATTAGCTTAATGAACGGACTACTTATCAAACATGTCAGCCTCTTCTCATCATCCAAAACAGGGGTCCACGCTGTAAAGAGCTGAAGGAGACGGCAGCACATTAGCTGGTGAATGCTCAAAGCTACAAGGTGCTGTATTTGCCAGATTTCATCCAGGTGACACGTCGGACTGATGCTAATTCTTAGTGATTAACAGCTGGTTTCTGACAGAGGAGATCACTGTTCCGGCCTGAGCTTCTCCCTCAAGCACTGATAAGTGGACAGGAGCAGAACCGAGGACAGTAATCTGAACGAACACACATCAATCACTGCGTGCCTTACAACAAACTATGAATATACTTAGGTTATTCCATGTCTCACATAATGATGACATTTGAATTACTGCTAAAGTGACGAGTTCTTATGTTCTTAATTATTTATTTGGCCTAAAACATCAAGACAAGAGCCAGCCGCTCAGAAAGCACAGTGCTATCTTCAAATTGCTACAATTAGACGGTCAGAAAAGCCAAAAGGGACTCAGTTTGCAAATATTTTCACTTTCAGAACTGTTCTGCACATTTTTAATAATCTAATTAATAATTAAATGCGATTAATTATCAAAATGTGCATGTATTACAGTTTTTACAATCACTAACATCCTTTTGTACCATCTGTAGTCGCATTTTTTAAAAACTCTTAACACAATAAGCACAACATCTGTCTGGTGTAGAGCAAGATAAGCATCTTGGAAAGAACAGATCATTGAAACTCTGCTGATCACAGCTGATTCCAATCTAAACTGGAGTCAGGTGTTGAAGGTGTTGAGGTGCATTTTTAGCCATGTGTGCTGGACTTTTTCTTTCATCACTGGCGACAATTTTGTGTTGCCAGTACTGTAAAACCTGCAGTCACTTACATTTTTTTTTTCAATCAGGTAGATTTTTACAGTTTTTCCCAGTTTTTAAAACCACGTTTTCTGAAACGACAGCTCAGTTTCTCTAAACTCAAAAGAGTTAACCTTCCTGTCAAAATGCCACAAATGTGTCTTGCAAAATGAAAAACTGCAATCAAAACCAAGTTCTCTTTTCTCAGAAGTGATTTTTATTTCCACCAAAACAGTACACACAGCTGTCATACGAATAACTACGACAGAGCAGCACTTTAAACACTACCATCAAAATACAGTTTATAGGCTTTATGAGGTCATGCTACATATTTAAATGTATAAAATTGCGCCTAAATTGTTTTCTTTTTCTCATTTTTGAAAGTTTTTTGTCCTTGGACAGGTTACAATATTACGTCATAAAGACTGCTTGCTTTATTGTACTGCAATATACTTTGATACCAGAAATATATGATATAAATTTGGTTTCACCCTCTGATAAAAATGCACATTTTTCTATCCATTGAGCTCCAACTGGGCTTACAGTAAGTCACGATCCAGCTTCACACTGTAAACGTACAGTTGATGCTGCACTGCTGGAGCTCTGAGACACAAATGTTACATATTTTGTTACAGTTTTTTTTAAGACCGCTTAAGCACAATTTTGAAAACAGGACTCATTTTGTCGAAACACTGCACACAATTCACCCAGCCACACACTTTTGTATAATGAAACATTAGAAACACTAGACCATGTGGCACACATGGTTTATATGATCTGAAGTGCGTTTAACTATTCTACTTTTCTAATGACATAATCTGGGATTCTTAGACATATTGTGAGAGTGAAGTACATGAATATATGGGTCAAACACAACACACAAGATGAAACTGCTGTTGCAACAGAATATATGTGCTGCAGAATTTTGAAAGGCAGAGCTTTGAAAGGGCCATCAGGGACATCATGCTAGATTTTCTTTATTGTCTTTTGTGTTTTGTACAACACTGTGTGTAGTATTTTGCGGGAAAAAAAAAAGTGGTGCTGAGAATGTGTTTAGAGTCGTGCAGATCTGAGCTGAGGTTTTGTCGGGCTTCATTAACTGTGTGTTATTCTTTATTTAAGCGTGCAAAGGAATCATAAAAGACTGTAAAATTCACAGTAATTACACTTAGAAGTAAAAAAAAAAACAGAGAAACCCTGCAGTAAGAAAATGTTTAGACCGGGGGGTGGGCAATTATTTTTCCATGTTGGCCCACATGAGAAACTGATCAGGCTGCCGTGGGCCAGACACAAATGATATAAGGTCCAAATAATTGTCAAATCTCTAATAATGGAATGGTCAGAAGTGTTCTATTTAGGGCACTTCTACTGCTGGTCACTCTTTCTGAATTGTCATGTGATGAATTGTGGGCTAATATTTTGTTGGAAATGTCCAAACCTTGATGTTTACCACGTGTTACCGTGCATACAGGCCGCGTACAGATTACATCTATAGTAGCAGCAAAAGCAGAAGAAGAACATAAACAACATGGAGTGAATAAAGTTACAGTTTAATATAAAAGCTACAGCTACAGTTTCAAAATAAAGGTCTGACAACAGTTTAATGGTACGCAAAATACTACTGACTGTCCTTGTTTTGTCCTGTTGTCAATACATGAGCTTCGGGTTATTCAGACTCGTGTGCATAGTTCCAGGTTTTGCTTGTGTACGTTTGAGAAAAACTCTAATTAGCTCCAACTTGACCACTGATTACACGTTAATGCATCAGTAATAATGAAGAATGATCCAGTATTATAACACTCACAGAAGCTCCTTTGCTATGTAGTGAGTACTTTTACTTACAGCTGTCATTTGCACAACTGCTATGTTTTACCCCATACCATTTGCTGCTCGATTTAACTTCTACTTGAAACTGTATTTTCCTCATTGTATTTATATTTAAATAGTTTTAATTGAATTCATGTTAATCGGTGTCTGCGTTTATATGGATTAGATTCAATTTATAATAATACAAAACAGTAAAAGAAATGAGATCAGGAAAACAAGAAAAACTTGACAATAAGAATAAATGAAAATAGAGGGAGGAGATTACAGAAACACTACATGATGCTGTCCAGGCAGTATAAACAAATAAAAGGAATTAAACATCATGTAATGTCAATATAAATAATTACAAATACAGGAATAAAATTTATTTATTTATTTTTAAAAAAAGACAACAACATCACATGAAAACAAGTCAACAAAAATGGGTTTTAAAATGATTTAAAAGATGTTTCTGATTCTGATTATCTCCTCGTCCTCCTTATATTGTCTTGTATACAAGGGTGATAATATAGTGATGTTAATTTAAATTATTATTCTAGGAAGCAGAAAAAGTGGTACCAGGTTATTGTTAAGAAAGACCTTTGAACGAACACTTGTATCTGTTATAACTTTTATATGTTATAGAGGATTCTGTCGTTATTTGTGTGAGGTTCACCAATTTTTCCTCACAAAATGCCCTGCACTAATCATATAGGTCCTTTAAGACTTTTTTCTTCTCTCATTCAGAACACACTGAGGACACAAAACCAGCAAGACATTAAATTGCAGTTTGTGCAAGGTTGACCCGCACTTTTAGGTAAAATGTCTGGACTAATAGTCCCATTTGGTAGATGTAGGAAGCTGCCATATTTTTGCATTTTTAACTTTATTATGCAACCACTGCACTCAGTGTAAGATGCTGTTTATGAAGGCGGCTAAATGTCAGGTGTAAAGTGATTCTGTCTGTCAAGGCTCCTGGTAGGTGGGACTTGTGTTATTAATTTATTTCAAGAACCAAAAAATGTGTACATTTTTCAATCCTTTCAGATATTTTATAGATGTTGCAGCCCTAGATTAAACATGACAGTTGACTTTGGTCTTTCTTGTTATTTCATAACCACTAATACATGAAACGATTTATACACTGGGTGAGTAAAAACTGACCATGGGCAAGAACATTTCTGACCTACTTACCTAACTGGGCAACTGTGAAAAAAACTGTAATATTTAACCCTGCAATTTAATCCAACTCCTACTCATTTTAAAACATAAGCATACTGATTATGAATCAGTAATAATAATAGTTATCCAGCATTATAATAAAATAACACTCTGGAGCTCTTTGGATACAAAATGAGTTTTGGTACTTTTTTTTCCATTTCTACTTGAAACAGATTTTGAATGCAAAACTTGAAAATGAGTTTCTTTTCCTTGTTGTATTTATACATTAACTTTTTCTTTCATTTTTTTTTCTTCTTTCTTTCTTGACAACAGTATGAGAACAACCAGGCTGTAAAGATCATAGCACATGATATGGACATAGTAAAAGAAAAACATAAAAATCAAAATAATATATTAACATATAACACTGATAAAAATCAAAACAGTATAAATACAGAAAAGTAGAGCTTTTAATAAATAACAATGAAAGACACAATCTTGGGAAGTGATCTGCAAAACTTCACTTTGTAAATAAAAAAAAAAGTCATATTAAGTTAATCAGATACTCAAGAGCACTGTCATTGGGTTTTATTCTTTATTAGGAATGTTTGGCAAATATGCTTATTATTACACAAGTTGAATCATTTCAGAACAGGGGGATAAGGATTTAAATTCACTAAATGGAACTGGAAAACCGAAGAGACATAAACTGCTTCTAGGACAGCACATTTCATACTTTTACTTATCAGTGTAAAGGATCTCAATAGAATACATCACTGTTAGTCAGCTGGTTGCTCCACTTTGCCTCAGGCAGTGTAATAGGGCACTTAAACTTGTTTAAATGCAGATAGCTGCCATACTATTGTTTCTTTTTGTCCCCGTTAAGCACTTAGCTTCACATAAGCCCACTGCAGTCAGTGTAAGATGCTGTTTATGGGTGCTTAAGTTAAGCTAAATGTCATGTGTAAAATGTAAATGCAATTATTCCGTCTGTCCAGGCTCACGGTGGGCGGGACTCTGTTGCCATGACAATGACGTCAATGTTGGTGTCGAGTAACCAAAGGTCAAAATAAAGACAAGTGAATGAAAACGGAAGGAAACTTAACAGGCTGCCCAGAATAGGACACAACATGACCGAATCGACTCAAACTTCACACCGACGCACTGCGGCGGCTGTCGACCTCCTGTCGTCCGGGAATCATCGTTTTATCCGCCGGTAAGGAGACGTCAGACAGCAGAAGGTTAGGGTCACACACAAGCTAACAGGAGCTAGCTGTGTCAGCGAGCTAGCTAGTCTAGGTCGTTGGCTAACAGGAGCTAGTGCTAACACTTACCACATTACATTGTTTTCTTTGGCAGGCTGCCCGACAACACAAAGTTACTTTAAGCGGTTTGTTAGCGATACCAGTCTACTTCCGGCCATAAAAGCGTGTTGTTAAAGGCTATGTCGCTGTTTAAGTTAGCTTTTTCGGTGTTGCAGTCAGTCAGGACAGGACACAGTAGCTGGCCTAAACAGTGACTGTTTCCCAGCTGTGCAACTTCACTGACATTACAGCACCGCTACACTGTAACACTGTCTGATAACTGAGTGTCTAACCCGAGAGTTAAAGCTAATGTCATTGCTGCAAGTTAATGTGACACCAAGCTAGCTCGTTAATCTGTGCAAAGCAGTGCAATGGCCAGATAAACAAAGTTTTAGCAATTGACTTATAATTCATAGAGACACATAGCAGGTGCTCATAAATCATCAGTCTCAATAGATGCTGGGCTGTGTGAATATCTTTGTGTCATTGAAAGTCGTCCTCAGCATCAGTGTAGTGATTACCCAGTTAGACTTGTGCAGTATGATGGAAATGAGGTCAGGCTAACTTCTCTTCTTCTGCAGTTTTTTTTTTTTTTAGGATTGTACAAGAAGACAGACAGTAATGCCTTTGACCCTGGAACCTGAATTCTCTACAGACATCCTCTACAGTGGTCGTCGGTGTGTTACACCAGCCAGATGGCCATTTTCCGTACTGTTTCCTCCTGCCCTTACCGAGTGTCACCTGCAGGAAGAAGCCCGCACAGTATTTAGCATGGTTGATAGAAATGTCAAAATAAAACAAATATGAGGTAAGGTCAACTTTTGAGACCAGATTTTCTAGAGCTGCAACGATTAAGCGATTAGTTGCCAACTATTAAATGAATCATCAACTGTTTTGATAATTGATTAATTGGTTTGAGTAAAAAAGAGAAAAAGTCAAAATCTTGGATTCCAGCTTGTTAAACGGGAATATTTTTTGGTTTCTTTACTCCTCTGTTACAGTTAACTGAATATCTTTTGGTTGTGAGTAAAATAAGACATTTGATGGAGTCATCTAAGGATCTGTGAAACACCGATTGCCATCGATCGAGAAAATAATTGGCCCATTAATCGATTATGAAAATATTCATTAGCTGCAGCCCTGATTTACTCGTTTATGACAGTAAACTGAATATTGTTGGGTTCTGGTCAAAACAAGACATTTTAGGACGTCGCCTTGGGGTTTTGGAAACACTGACCATAATTTTTCAGCATTTCCTGACATTTTATATACCAAACAACTAATCGATTAACCAGCAGTTAATCTACAGTGAAAATAATCCTTAGTTGCAGTCTTGTTGTCAACATAATGACGTCGTCTCTGGCTGCAGACGTTGTCGTCTGCGACTGAGGTTTCAAATGCACAAGGTAGTTTGGGGCTGTAAACATCCCCGACTGGAAGCTGTCTATCCGCAGAGCTTTCAGTCTGATGTTTACTGCTGCCGACTGCCTCTAGCTCCGCAGACATGGAAGAACTAGTGTCCATTTATCTGTCCTGCTTCTTCTAATTCGAAACTTAATTGTAAGGGAAGGTTTGAGAAATACTACTTAGTTAAACCTTGTAGGCAGGGCTCAAAATTACCACCAGCTACTAGTCAAATACTGGTAAAGTGCAAGTGGCCAGTAAAAAAAAAAAAAGGTAAAATTTGAACATTCCCTAGCCATTCCATCGGTGGGGGAAAAAAGTGAATTTTGCACCCTGCTTGTAACTTTGTGTCTTCACTATCAGTTGTTCAGACTCAGTTCATGTAAACATCCTACACTCAGCTGTAATCAGTTGCAGCAGAGGCTGAGAGAAGGTTGTTTACTTGAACTGGCTGGAGGTGACACATTGGCGTAAAGTGAGCTGAGCGAAGTGCGTCCTCATGAAGGTCATACGTCACAGGTTTATCAAGTCAATTAATCCACTTAAAAAGATATACAAAAAAAAACAAAAACAATTTTCTGCAGTTAATTAAAAATATTCAACATTTAAGTCACAAAACACTCATATTTGAGTACGTTGACTAATTCAGTACCACTTAAATCGAAACCTTTTGGCTTCAGACAAATCGAGCTATTTGAAGACGACATCTTGAATTTTGAGAACTTGTCACAGATATTTCTTGGTTGTCATTTCATACAATAAATGATGAATGAAAATAATCACCGGCTGTAGCCCTAATAAACAGTTTATTGCTAATAAAATAATGAATAAAAGTATGAATAAGTATAGACTCATCTCCTCGTTTCCACGGTGACAGAGTATTTTTTTTCCCTCCACAAAAAAAAAAAAGAAATATTATCATACAGTGAGCCCCGTCAAAGTAAGAGCTTGCCTGTTTTGGAATGCTGGCATGAAAACTATGCGAGCCAGCTTAAAGATGGTATGTTATCATGATGATAATCAATGATATATTTTTCTTTCTCTGGTAGAAGGTGTCTTGTAAGAACACTCCTGTCACGCACGCCTGTCAGTGTATTACAAGAGGTCGGACATAAAATAGAATTAAAAGGGAATGTGTGGAAGGTGAACACATGTTTTTATTAAACGTTAAGAGCCAACAGCAGGAGGAGTAGAAGATAAAAGATGATGCAAGGTTGCGGTTTTTTTTTCAGTGGATGAGCTGCAGCTCAGCTCCAACAGATTTCCTCTTCCTGCTTTCATGTTGACCTCTTAAATAGACTTCTATAAATAGAGACCCTGCAAGGGCCTAACAGAGCAGTCTAATTTCTGGATACATCCATTAATCAGCATCAGTAGGTAGGTTAGCGAGTAAAAGAGGAGTTTATTTTTACCATAATT
>JAJHUR010086360.1:0-34802 GCA_027495735.1 Lutjanus campechanus
AAAAAAAAATGTAGTTCATTATTACTATTTGTTCTTTGTTTGTAGTTCTTATACTATCAAGGGATATCACTGCACAAACACTGGTGTTTCAGTCCAGGGATGTACTTGGGTTCGTCTTGGATGCAATCCACTGTAATTAGTTCCTCAACAGAGCTGGTGCATCCTCGGGCTTAATGGGCAACAATCAATGCCAACACAAACAGTGTGTCTTTCCTAGTGTGTTTGCTAGAAATATGCTACAGATAGGCTTATGAAAATATAACAGTTCAGGTTTGTTCTACTGTAACCACACACACGCTTATTCAGCGGCACACACACTGGATGTCAGAGTCGAAGATGATATATGCAAACACTATTGCTATCTCTGTCTCTCAACCTGCTGTCAGGGGTTAGACATATAATTGTGTTTATGGCACGGCGCATCTACACAGAAATATTCCACCTACACACACTTTGAAAATCTCATTTATTTTCTACGGCCATCTGCAAGTACTCCACAATGAACCTTGTGAACCGAATGAATCATTCTGTGTTTGCAGGCTGCAGCACATAACTTTTCCTCTGAAATGCATAAGTCTTTCAAATTGAAAATGTTTTTAGTTACAAGCACCTTCCACCACTGTTCTGATGTGCACATGCAATAGGCGCGTTCCTACAGGGTGAATTAAAGGACAGGGAATAATCATCCGCAGAATAACACAATCATTATGGGCAGGGCTGCTGTTTATTTTTGAAAATCCTGAATTTTGAGGTGATGTGAATCGAAATGCTGCGAGTGTTAAAGGGACGTCATGTATTTGAAGTCAGAGGTGGCAAAAGTACACATATTCTGCAATCAAGTAGAAGTACAGATATTTGTTTAAAAGAAGACTGGTAGAAGTACTGATTCTACTTCTTTACTCAGGTATTGTGCATAGCTAACTGAATCTCACCTTTTCTTCCTCTGTCGTCTGTTTAATTTTGTTAGTTTTTACGTCGTTTTCATCTTGTTCCATCTTTTACGTAGTTTTTAGTGTTAAGTCTTTAATGACGTTTTTTGTCTTGTTACATCTTTTATCTGTGTCTTTTATGTCATTTTTCACCTGGTTACGTCTTTGTTAACGTCTTTTTTGTCTTGTTGCATCTTCTTGTTGTCTTTTACTTTTTGTTATGTCTCTTACGTTGTTTTTTGGCCTGGTATTTCTTTTTTGTCTTGTTATCTCATCACATGTTTTTTGTCTTGATATGTCATAATTAGTGTTGCCACATATTTTGTCTTGTTACATCCTTTTTTCTTCTTGCCTCTTTTACGTTGTTTTTTGTGTCGTGTCTTTTTTGTCCTTTTATGTCTTTCACGTCGTTTTTTTGTCTTGCTACCTTTAATACATTGTTCCGTCATTTTTGTCTTGTGTCGTTTTTTTTGTCTTGTTAAGTCTTTTTTGTTTTGTCATCTTGTTACATTTTTTCATTGTATGTCATTTTCATCTTGTTGCATCAGTCATGCTTGATATGTGCTAATGCATATTATAAGAAAACATCTTTTATTATCCCATCCATTAGGTTGAAATCAGCCCTGATGTGGGATTGTGGTACACAATGACAAATAAAAATAATCAATAATTCACCTCAAATGCATTAACAATAAAGTAACAAGCCTGTTTTGAAAAAGGCATGAGGAGAAAGTACAGATATTTGAGCTCAAATGTAGGCAAGCAAATGTAAGAATCTATTGGAAAACTAAAATATACAGATAAATAAGAACAGACATCTGAAAAATCTGCTTAGGCACAGTAAGAAAGTTTTTGTACTCTGTCCCTTCCCACCTCCGTTTGAAGTTGAAACAACAGTGAAGAGTCTGTGTGCAGCTCTGCGCCAGCCGTGTCCACAACAGCTAAAGTTGCTGGGACCATATAGAGACTGGAGAATTACTTTGAACAGCTTGTGCAGCATAATCCAATTGTGTTCGAGCAAAATCAATCCACCGTGGGTCTAAAAGGCAAATAATTAATGACGCTGAACATGCTTTCATGAATGTTACCAGAACATTATAGAACCAGCACCCCTTTTATTGCATTGGAATGGCTGTAACATAAAAACAGAAAAAAAAACAACAACACAGCAATGTAATTGTTCTCCTCAACGATTTGGGGAGAGAGGGAATAGATTGGCCTAAAAAAAAAAGGTGGTAAAGTTTAGAGAAAACTTGGAGGTATGATGCAACTAACAAGTATGTTTCAGCATTTTCGCTGGCCCAGTGGTGGGCATTATTATCACAGGTCAAAGCAAAAAAAAAGACCTCCTGACCAGCTTGGATAGAAACTGCATTCAAAGAGGTTTCCATGGGAAACACGTGGGCCGATGCCTGGTGTGATTAATGATCCTGTTCACGCGTGTGAAGTCACTTTGAATAGGTCATAGATGGTATCTTGGTATATTGTAGAATCTTCTGATCAAAATGCAAATGCTGTTGTTGGCTTACACCACAATTTGCCCCTTTGGTACTTTAAACTTGATAATGTTATGCCCAGTCAAGTTTCTTGTCTTACTTACAGTTTGTCCTCCCACATGGGTTCCTGATTTGAATAGAGAATTCACTCATCTTTTCAACAAATGGCCAAAAACAACATATGTTTATGGCATAGGAATTGTGACTCTTGTCCATCGGGAGCAGAGATGTGACGTTGTTGTTAATTATGTTTCCAGCCATCTGTCTTTGTGAGCAATTTCAATTTGCATATGTTATAACCTGATTAATACATGAAACAAACATAAATGCCATACTTCCATCATGTTTTCTACATTTTTTCCAACCATTTGAGGTTTGAATGGTGTTTTTTCAACATCATCTCGTGGCACCTGTTTGGAGAATTAGTGCCACCAACTGTTGAATCTTGAAGAACCAACTCCTAACTACAACTATCTACTATTAGTAAATGGAAACATGCATTAATTCACTGTATCTCTGGCTGATTTTCTTTGCGCTATGTTTGGATGGAAACCTGCATTTCGAGCCACAAAACTGACAGAAGGAGACGGCCGTGGTCATTGGATAGGTTAACAGAATGTAGCACTTTGTTTCCCATTTCCTATGAATGCCTTGGTCACACTTTATGACTTTCAAAGTCATCAGGTTGTTGTAGTGTACACACTACGCGACTTTCTGCACTGTAATCGGGAATCCTGAAGTCACTGTGGTTTGCATAACGATACATGTTGCAGTGTTACATGACTGATCAGCGACAGTGGGTCACACATTACAAGATCTTTCACCGGGGGGGAATCTCTCTTGTCTCAAAACTATGTTTTGTCATGGAAACACATTAGAACTGACAGTAGAACATTAATACTGAAGCCTCAGCGTGCAGCATGTTGTAGTAGTCTTGTAGTAGTCTCGCCTAGCCAGACCTTTCTCCACAGTGATGTGTCAGCACTCCAGGAAGTGGAACTATTTGAACTACTTTTTGACTTTACTAACTCCTATTGCTACTACTTCATAACTGCCCTTTGCATTTAAAAAAAAAAATATTTGGGTTTTTCTGCTGCTCCAGTGCTGTTCTGTCTTCTCAAATGCTCTTCTCTCCCAACCCTCCATTGGCTGCAGCTCATTGCATGGCTCCCCTACATGACCATTAAGTGCGCTTGATATCTGTGAGGCACTGGTGAGCTCTCGGATCGCATCCGAACAGTTCACACATAGTAATTGTCGCCCGGGGGCTTATGTCAGCTATCTCCAAAAACTGTTGGCAAGAGGAAAATCAGTCTGTAGTGCGAACTCAGTGCTGGTTTCACTGAACCGTAACCACATTCTCTAACTTTAACGAGGTGGTGGACAAAAGGTCACCAAACATTAACAAAGTAGTAATTTTAACCAAAACCAAGAATTTCATTCAACCAAACTGTTTGTACCCATACATAATTCTTAACTATAGCAATATTTTTTGCAAAATTGATTTGTAACAATTTTGGAAAGCACTGGCAATTGAAAATGGGGACATCAGATCAGAAAATGCATCCATGTATTGTTCTGGGTGACAGTTTAAAAGTTCAGACTTTGTCATTTAATTTATAGGACTTGTTACATGTTGTTGCTGTTTCTATTCTATGCTCATGTGGAAACGAAAAGCAACTAGCAAAACATGGACTGAGCTCATAAAAATGTAAATTGTCACTCTGATATAGTTATGACTATGAAAATAGTGTGTAATAACGTGACATCTGTATGGTATACTTTAAAAAAAAAAAGTTGAAATGTTCAAACTAATGCTACTGCTTTATCTGAGTCCTGTCCTTCAAGTCCCACAACCTTTTCGTGCCTGTGACCTCAACCGTGATTTTTTGATCATCTTTTGAAGACAGTATGTAATCCATTTTGTCTCCAGCAAATCCTGGGGGACAGTGTCTCATTGATTTTTGCTGAAGTTTTTGGCACGGTGCCATACATACTGTGGGAGGTTCTTGGAACTGACAGGCGTGACCTTTCATTAATTGCCTTATACTTCATCTGTTTAGTGTTAATGAGCTATAGGAATCGGGACGACTCTGTGGACCACTGCTGCAAAACATCAGATAGAGCAACATCAGCCTTTCACGAGGCAGTCAAAAGTCAAAGACTTAAAACTCCCAAGGTATTTTTATTCCGTGCCCTTCCGCACAGGTTAAGTCCCTGTTCATTAAATTTTGTATATGCAAACATCTGTTTTCAAAAATGTTGCAAAATTAGATGTTATTTTGAAAATTATAAAATAAAACTAGAAGCATTCTGGTGCATCATATGCTGTCCTGCAGTATCCAGAGATACGTGTGAACCAGCGTTGATTTTATATTGTTTTTGGGAAGATATGCACAAGGTAGTCATAAGTTATGGCTAATTAGGACTTCATTAATCACTGCAGTATTAAATTGAGTTGCAATAAGGCACACATTAATTCTCTACGGACATGCTCCACAATTTGTGTCCCCTTCACAGGGCCAAGTAAGGCTTTAGTGCCAAAGACGCTCGAACCAACATATTTTCCACACTTGAACACACTGCCACCCAAGAGTTCAGTGTCAGCTTCATTAAAATGCATGGCTACTCACACAGTTGCACCTTGTGTGTGCACAAATTAACATGAATGATTTCACTCTGTGTTATCCCAGTTGGAGACCCTACATGACTCTAATGTTAACAGACTGAATGAGACTACTTGTTTCCAGGGCTGAGTGGACGTTCATTGTAACCGATGCTGCTCTCAAAGAAGAGAAACTGTGCATATTTAAACATACTTTTCACACTGACACTTAACCAAAGGTAAATGTTCCCCCTGCTCTTTGAAATATTTGGCCATGCAACAAAAAACATTAAAAAATGTGTTTATTTAGGGGAGGAGAAGTCTCAGCTGAGATTAAATGTGATTATTTGACTACCTTCCACCTTCAATATAATAAACTGACTTTAATCTGGATGATTAAATCAAAAACGAAGCCTGTCTTTACCAAAAGTCTTTTAAATGACAACTCATTGCAGACCCATGGGAGCTATTATTCTCCTCTATGTGACCATTGTTTGAAAGATGTCATTTGGACTGGCAAGCAAAGAACACCGGTGTTTCTCGACGGTTAGACAAAGATCAAAGCCGACTCCCATGCAAATAATCAGGATTTCTCAGTCATGTTTTATTAATCAAAGTTGGGGCTTTTTTTTTTCTTTTTTTTTTTTTACCTTCCATTGGACAAGCCGCTAGACAGACAGCCAACTGAGGACATGGCCTCTCTTTCAGGGTGGCTAATTTGTCTTTGGAGAACCTCATTTGCATTGCAATTACCTGAGAAGAACCTATAAGTGGATCCTGCTGCCTCTGACAATTGAGATGGAGTGGGCATTTCTGCTCGGTGCAATGGAACGAAAGAAAAATCAATTGATGGGGGGTGGAGACCCGGAGTTAGAAATTTTTCCCATACAGTGTAATTAACTGGCACACAATCCTACATGGGAATAGTCTATTACATCTTCTTTGGAATCACTTTCTATGGTAATATGTTTTAACATTTCTGCAATTCTGCAGTTATTGTAGGCGTGCAAAATTAGCAGCATGTGCATTCAATGGGCGTTCCAAGTGTAGCATTTTTGGATGTTTGACATGGGTTTAACATGGCATTGTGGAGTTTCAACCTGGCTACACTTTGTCCAGATTTGCTATAATTTACTGTGAAACCATAATGCTCCTTGGCAGCCAAAGTTATTTATCATATAATGAAGTCTGCCCTCTTGTTTTTTTTTTGCCATACCAGTAATAGCTACAGGGTGGACTTGACCAACCTGATGGATGGTTTAGCCAACAGACAACAGTCCACACACTGCCAAGCTTTCCATAGTTCACAATTTTGAATTGAATGTAATTTAAGTGGTGCTGTTTAGGGGTGTCTCAGGAGGGTGGTTGGCGTCTCTCTTAGGGTTAGGGTGAGGGATTCGGAGTAGAGCCACTGTTCCTTTGCGTAGAAAGGAGCCAGTTCAGGTGGTTTGGGCATCTCGTAAGGATGCCACCTGGTCGCTTCCCTAGGGAGGTGTTCCAGGCATGTCCAGCTGGGAGGAGGCCACAGGGCAGACCGAGGACTAGGTGGAGGGATTATATCTTCACCCTGGCCTGGGAACGCACCGGGATCCCCCAGCCAGAGTTGGTTAATTTAGCCGGGGAAAGGGATGTCTGGGGTCCCCTGCTGGAAATGTTACTTCCGCGACCCGACTTTGGATAAGCGGCTAAAGAAACATGGATGGATGGATGGATGGATGTTTAGGGGTTTGATTCTCGCTGGAGGTGCATGAGATCCCGGGTTATGATTTTTATTGATAAATAATACCAAATTTGACTGAAACTATAGGAGCGGCCTGGCAAAAAAGAACAAAAGAATGGAGGAGTCAGCCACACAGACCCAGGCCTACCCACTAATCACTCGAACAGCAGCACCTGAGGAAGAGGAGGAGAGACAAGAGGAGAGGAGGAGAGCGAATGACACACCCATATTTTGCTAATGCAGATTAGTTCCATATGTCCACAGTTCAAGGTTCATTAATGGAAATTAAATTTATCAGTACCATATATTAAAATAAAGCTGACTGTTTGCAAGAGAAAGGTTGGATTTGAGGATCTGTTTTTGATAAATTGCACCGATCCCACCTCATGTCATTCTTTTGCCGACCTTTTTAAAATGCAATACCAGACGGAGGTTTGATGGTTAAATGAAATCTAAATTTATGCTTATTCTAATAAAATTGTTCCTATCCAATAAAGTCCCTGACAGGCAGAAATGAAGCAAAGTCTTTTGTTTGGATGACTATTGCTGCGTCCCAGTCGTAGATCAGGTGACGCATCAGCTGAGCTTGCATTTTTATCCCCCCACAAACAATTGAGCGACCTATTTAATTTGTCACATGCTCTGTTCATTCTCTGCACATATTTTCTTTGCTGCTGCAGTGCGATCCTTCCAGCCTCCCTGTCCCTTTCTTTCGCGGTTCCATGATTGGAGGTTGCATTGACATTTCTCTTTCTGCTCAGGCTTTTGCTCGCCTTTAAATTGCACTATGAATACAAAACATCTGACAAAATATTATATTTCTTTTAGTCATTGAAATGCTCCCCACGAAGAGATGAGTGGACTTACTGAACCCTCTTGAATAAATTCCTCCAAACACTTTCGCAGGTCCAAACACTCAGCATGAAAGTCAAAGCAGTGATTGTCTACATAACGGCTTAAGAATTGTCAAACAAAATCCTTAACACACCTTTGATTAACTGTGTTACTGTGCCACTAATAAGAATTAACAAGCTGTACTTGGTATCAAAAATATGTTCTTTATTACACAATATTAGACCCTTCATTAGGCCCTTATTAGACTTTATTAGAGGGTAATTAAGGCCCCAACACATGATCAGCGGTAAAAACGCTTTCCACTGGCTGTCCCATTGTTTTCCTATGGAGAGAGCGGTGGCGTCCGATCAAGCGGCCCGTGGCGCACCGCTCGGATCTGCCACTGACCGCTGCGCGCAAAGTTCAAATTACTTAAACTTCGACCTCATTTGCCGCTGACCTTTCAAAGCGCAACCACTGAGATAACAGCTGTTTGTGACGATGGAGGCAGAAGAGCCCACAGATGTGTGGAAGTCCGAAACAAATTTCTTATCATGTGAAGGCCCCCTTTAGAGACACATTACAACAGAACTGTGTTATTTCCAACTGTTGGACCCTTATTAGACTGTCTTGTAGGGTAATTTGGGAAACATTACAACAGAACTGTGACTTAGATAGAAAACACACCATACACCTAAATTAAAAATGTCATATAATGCCGTATTGGACCCGAAAGATGCTATACTTAGACACAGTTATACCAAATTATACTTGAATTGTCAGGTCTGAGAAGTGCACTGTCAAATAAAGTGTGAGTATTATTATGGGGAGTGTGGATTTGCCCATTTTTTTCAGTTTGGATCTTCACTTTATAATTTGGAAAAAAAAAAACAGTTGGAATCTTTTGGCAGATGCTTGACCCTTTTTAACAGCTGGCAAAGAAAGAACAGCTGCAATGAAATAGTGATGTGGTAAGGGAGGGGATAGAGATGGGTGGAACTGCTTTAAGAACATAAAGTATATTTGAGCAGAGGTGCGGTGGCAGAAAAAGATAAAAAATCATGTTAAACCTAACAAGTGACAAGGACAGAGTGTTACAGTTCCTATGCAAAAAAAAATAAAATAAATCTGCTAATAAGAAAAGAAGAGTCACGTGTGCTAATGAACGAGCTGCCGTCCCCCGGGGATTTTGCACAGCTGTTTCCACCTGCTGAGTATTTTCTCTCTTTGCTCGGCTTTGTCTTCTTCCTTTGAACACGAGAACATCCTGATGGCTATAATTAGCTCTGTCACTCTGCACTTGCGAGCATGGAGCTGCCATTCATTTCTCCGTACTTCACACGCCACACCTAACCACTCAAGCCGTTGTTTTCAAGCTTTTTGTCATTCATATTTCATTTACTTTCCCTCACAACCCTCTCCTCTCTTATTTAACCTCTCTGTAATGTTCCACTTTTATTCCCTATTCCCTTTTTACTGTCGTTCGCTCCTGCAGTCCCTCCAATCTTTTTTTTTTGCTTCAGATGATAAAAAAAGACTTCAAATTGATGTTGGAAGAACTAATGACAGTAATCACAAAGCACTGACCTGTTCCATATTGAGAGGGTCACTTGGCTTCTCAGCTGCCAGATGGGCTTCCGCGAGAAGAGGTGTTATTCATGCAAAAGTTAGGTTGGTGAAAAGTTGTGTGTGTGTGTGTGGGTGTCTGTGTGCGTATATGTGCATACCCTCATTCAGAAGGGTAAACATAAATATACATAAAACCATATCAAGTGTTTGTAACATATCTTGAATATGGTGCCACTAAAATGTCAAATTTGACTCAATGTAATTATTCTTTAACAAATTCGACTAAATATCTTGCAATGTAACACTAATCTAAGTCTGCCGTGTACAATATATAGCAGTGGCAATGCAGATGCATGTTTAAAAAAATAAAAGGACAAAAAAAAAAAAAATACAACTAAGGTGGATAAACAGCCCCTAGTTTATCAGAAGCTATTCAAGATACGCTATTAAATATATACTCTTAATTTGTCACAATAAAAAAATGGCACTTCTGAGAGGGCTGTAAATATAGCTCACTTTTCCTGTCATGTCAGCCTCATTTGCTTGGTATTCATTACTTACTGAGTGTCTGACAGTTTAGTTTAATACTGTTTTTTTAAGCTAATCTGCATGTGTGTATGTGTGATTCTGTGGTCAGGAAAGATGTGCTCAATATGGGCTCGTATGAGTTCAGTACACACAACAGGTATACTAGCTTGTAAAAGAGTGTAGATTTTAATACATTAAAGTTGCCCCCCCCCCCTTTTTCATTTGCTCAACCAGATGAGGTCTCTTTTCAGGAAAGTTTCAAGCATTTGAACAAATGACAAATGATGTAGATCCCAGCTTGTCAAATCCAGTCGCTGAAAAGCTGTCAGAAAGCCATTTTAACATTATGATTAACGCTGTGAAATGGTCGCAGTTTGGGTACCTTTAGTTAGCTAGTTAAAAGAGTTCAAATAAGTGTCACATAGCATCACGTTACGTCACGTTACATCAAGTCACGCTATGTCAAGTTATGTTATGTTACATTCAATATGTTACATAAGGTTCAATACATTACATTACCCACTGTGGGACTAATAAAGGAATATCTTACCTTATCTTATGTTCAATGCGTTACATTCGATATGTTATATTATGTTACCCACCCCGCCTCACGCTATATGTGGATACTACATCGAAAGTGGTGCATTTCATACAGGTGTTGACAGGTTTACATTGAAGTAATTTCAAAGACTGTCCATCAGCTAAAGGGTACCGAGAATAAATCGCCGAGGGGTGTGACAAAATGTCAGGATTTGATTCCTTCAGAATGAAAATGGGCTAAATTTTTCAATCGAGGATAGTCTCTCTAAATTTGAAACACATAATTTACAAAAGATTATTCCACCATAATGCATGAGTATAAGCTTTCTCTTGCATCTAGTGGTTTTTGATTGAATGTTGTTTTTTTTTTTAAAATCCAAAGTCGTTCCTAGTAACTGATTTTCCATCTGCTTCCTTGGGTGTACCTTCCCCAAGTGAGAACAGCTCAAAGCAAATAGGTATGCCATGAAAAAAATGCTGACATAAGACAGAAATCTAATATCTTATTTATGATGATTGCATTTGGGCAGCAAGGTGGCTCAGTGGTTAGCACTGTCACCTCCTTGGTTGGTCCCCTCTCTATTCTTTCTGTTGTGCACGGGTTTCTTTTGAGTGCCCTGGTTTCCTCCTGCAGTTCAAGGACGCACGTTAAGCAATTTGGCGGCTCTAATTGGGCCACGAGTGCTCATGTGTTTGTCTGTTTACATGTGTTAGCCTTGTGACAGACTGCCGACCTGTCAAGGGTGTACCCTGTCTCTCACCCAATGTGTGCTGGAAAGGCTCCAGCCCCCTGCGAGCCTGAGCAGGATAAACAGTTTAGATAATGGATGGATGGATGTGTTTGTGTGGCCACAAGACAGTACAATTAAGAATGTGTCACTATCCAAAAAAGGTTCTGACTGCATGAAATGTACGGCGCTAGTTCCCTGCAAAATATGAGTCTGTTTTAATTTCATTAGAAGGGCCAATCATTATTCAGCCTGTACACATGAATTACAAGCTTGATGTCTGTTGTGTGAAGTAGCCCATAATGATACCCTGGATGCAACAATCTATAAGTGTGATTTCCTTCTCCCATAGCTCCATACAATAAACTGAAATTGATTCACTTAGGTAAATGAGATTAACTTGTTCCCGCATCACTGCACATGCTAACTGTGTTTGATTGCTTTATTTAAACGCCCTCATGTTGAGTTGAGTTCTTTCTCTTTTTGAATGAAATAATTCACCCAGGTATTCCAGGATGATTTGAGGATTAATTTTTACAGAGCTGGGTTAAGACAAGAAAACACATTTGGAAACATGTTCTCTTGGACAGCTGTTTGCCAAGATGTCTGCCACAAAAAATAATCCTTCGGCTGTATCCAACTCAGAATTTTCTTGGTGGAATTGGATTTGGCTGTTCAATGTGAATATTTGACTATTCGTTCTTTTTTTTTCCCATACAGACTATCAAACAGTGCTTGAATGCTTGAGTGAAATGCCAGATTTTTGAACGGGTTAGGCTGGACATTCAGGGTGACAGCGATGTTTACATAAAACAGCACAATAAACATGTCAAGTTAGCCCTCCGAGTTAATGTGTGATAACAAACAATGGATTGGAAATGTGCAAGTACATTTTTTTGCTGTCGGCAAGATCTCTCTTCCTCCAGCAACTGAGGTACGGTGACCAGACGTCATGGTTTGACTGGAATTGGTCTTGTTTCAAGCTGGGTGTCCAGAGTCCCGGCAGAGGTCTGTAAAACACTAAAATGTCCCGATTTCAACATTTGCTATCAAACTGTCCCTGTTTTCACCACAGTTAAATAGGCTAAGAGGGTGCAAAATCATGCACTGCACACTCAGTTTAATATTTTGCACCCTGGGTAGAAATTTGAAAAATTGCCAAATGAAAGTCAGTAGCTCAAGGCACATAGACTGTGCATCCCCTGTGATACATACTTTCTATTTTGGATCATGTGTGTGCACCTGCGCAGCGTGCAAGAGGGCTGAGTGAAGGGTAATATAGATCAGCAGGTGTGGTGATTATTAAATATTATCTGGCCAGTCACGTCACTTGTCTCATATCTCTGAAACAGCTGAACCAGTCACAGTTTAACACGTTAACAACAACTCGGCAAAAACAAAGAAATTGATTTAATGATGGTTACATCAGTCAATAACTCTAATATATCCCATCTTGTACATTGTCACATAGTTAAGTAATTAAAACAACAGCACTTGCACTGTGAGTATAAAAGAAAGTTAGAAAAGATATGATCCCTGCCGTCTCTTTCATAAAAAAACAGAATATTGATTATTTCCAACCAGTCTGACAAATATAGAGGGCTGTATGGTTATACTGTAACAGCCTGGTATCATTTTCAGGCTAATTCAGCTAGCATTCAATCAGCCACTAACATTAGCTAATGTTTGAAAGATAGAGCTAACTGTGGTCCTAAATGGAAGTTAGACAAAAGTTAAAAATTTCTATCACAGAATGGCACTGTAAGAAGAGCCTGACTAGAGGTGTCAAACCTCTAATGAACTGTTATCTGTGAAATTCACTGTAGGCTGTGTGACAGACGCAGTATCATTACAAACATTTTAGAGGGCTGATTTGCCAGCAATCTAGCATCATTGTCAGTTTTTATTTCCACGTGTCAAAATATCCTTTTGTGCTGTCCTCACACTTGAAATGCACTACCTACATGCTTGATGTCTTATTTGTTTTGATCTCACTCGTTTTAGCAATGCACCGTGTTTAAGACGACACAAAGAAGTCGCATTTGTGACAAAGGGGCAGTGAATTATGTTAACCGCTGACTGTACATCATAGAGCTGTCACTTCACCTCTGATTGAAGCAGCCGAGCCAGCGTACACACTGAGAGGGGGTAAAGGAACAGTGCCCTTGGAGTCGGATGACACCATTCCCCTGTCTGTGATGTGTCACGCTCTCCTTGTCAACTCACTGTTTCTCCTGTGGATACATTAGTGGGAAATTCGCCCAACACTCAGTACAGCCGTGGAGCAGTGTGTCTTGAAATCTGCATTGGCACCATTGGTTATTCTTATTATTTCCTTACTATTAATTCCAAGCAAATTTGTTACATTCATTTTAGTTGGAGCTGCCAGGGTTACCACATCCCAGCAACACTGATGTGTGCTGTATGCAGGGTCCAATTTAATGATCCGGGGGCCTTGGAAATAATCCAGGCATAAGATCTTCCTTCCTAGATCTTTATTCTCACCCCCGGTATTGTTATTAAGGAGGTTATAGATCTGCATGGATATAATCATTTATCCTTTTTTTTTTTAACCATTGCTTCCCTGACCATAACCCCTAACCTCTCACTGGACCCCTGAAAAGTACATTTTCTCAAATTACTTATATATAATTGGGGAGTAATTGTACTTTACTCAAATATTTCCATTTTCTTCTACTTGTACTCTACAAACACGCATTCTCATTTCAGTTACAAAACATATAACTAGTTTAACATGATGCAATGATCTTGGCATCCTTAGCGACAAACTGAAGCCGTGCTCCTCCCCACAGCCAGCCATGTAAGAACAACTTGCCATTTTCACAGTCGCAACACTAGGAAGAACTATGCCAAGAGGCTAAGGCTGCAGAATTGACTTGGCTGAACATCAGAGATGACAAACAAAAGGTCAGTTTTCTCTACAAAATGAAGACGTACGTGACCCAGCTTGCCACTGTGAACACACTGCCTCTGTGCTACTGTAATCTGCTTGACTAAACAACTTCTTGGGTAAAAGTACCATCCCTGGTGAGACCACAAAATGAGGACATCATAAGATATTTTGGGTTATTTCTTATTCCTCTGCCTTCTCACAAGTAGACAGGGATTTCCCTTCCCATCCTTGGTTTTACTTTGCAGAGACACTAAACAATGACAGTAAACCAGTAAACAATAAATTGATTCAACTCATCATTTCAAGTTAAAAGCTCAAAAACTCATGTTTATAAAGTTCTGAAGTGTTCTGACAAGAAATACTAGAAAACTGAAGTTTGTTAACTTGAAAAAATAAAACTTGATTCTTTATGTTAAGTTAAAGAGATTCAGCTAAATTCCTGTATGATTTTTACAGTGTAAAACATGATTTAACAAATCCATAATGTGCACATAGCTAAATTTGTTGCAGGAAAAATAAAAGCACAAATAATTCCCCCAGCACAAGTAAGAGGAACTCAGCCACACATGGTTTTTAGCAAATTACGTACCATGTCTAAACAGTGTCATGCAGACTGCGATTATCAACACAAGATCATTTATTCCCCTGTTAATTTTGAACACTTGGGACACATGCATGAGCATGCAAGAGCCCTGGAGGACTCACAAATTCATCAGTAATTTGCAAGAGAGGATGATCATTTGTGAAATCACTTTTGTGAAACAGGCCCCTGGTCTACGTGGCTGTATCAACTAAACTGCTCCTAGAACAGGCAAGATATTAAAATGCATTAAGGGATTGTAGGTTTGAATCACTTTTAAAGGGTCACAGGGAAATCACCTCTGATTTTAATTGACCATATATTTATACAGCGAGAATGAAATAAAAACCTGGAGGGAAAACCAAAGAAGTATGAAAAAGGAGAGTGGGAAAATCTCAAAGAAAAGTAAAAGCGATGTCATTTTCTGACAGCTCGAGATATTTTACAGTGCCTTAAAATAATAGAATGTCTTTTTATTCCTTTCTAGAAGCTAAAGGACCCACCCACAGGGATGGGCAACAGAGAGAAGAGAAACTACTGCTGCATCCTGGAAGTGGTACAGGATGATGGACGATACGCTTAGACCTAAACATCACATTAATCCTCCGGCCCAGTGTGACTCCCCCAAGGACGCAGCAGCGGTTTCTCCTCCACCACAAGCACAGGGCAAAAGACAGAGGCAGATTTTGAAGAGGAGGACACGCTAGTTATGAAGCACGAAGAGCCAGACTGGCTGGTGTAGCTCCAGGAAATGGAGTGGAGAGAGGAGAAGAGGGACAGGAGACCATCGGAGCGAGAAGAGCAAGGGAGGAACATTAGAGAGAGCCGAGAGGTTGGAGAGCAGAGAGGGAGGACAAAGCCTGCAACAGGGCCGCTGGAGAGTGAATAAAGGGATAGAGAGGGATTCGCAGGGAGGGCAGCAAGAAAAGACAGAGGGATGGCAATTTTATACTCACACATGGCAACAAAGACACCACACAGAGTCGGTCAATGTCGGGCTTTTTGTTATTTTATCAATGTTATCTTGTTATTTGAAATACTTAATTGATTACGTTTACTTGTCCTTCAGGAGATTGCTTTTCACTTCACCTTTACTCAAAGTTAGAAAGTGTTATTGTGCACCGCCTTGTTCCAGCTGTGTCCAGAATAGTGATCCCGCTGATACTGATTTGTTGCTAGTGTAGTGTAGGATTTATAAGTGATTAACAAACCGCATTAAATTACTTTGTTAAAAGTTGTCCTTTTTGTTACAGTTTTCAGTTTATGTGAACATTTATATGACTGTAATACAGAGTGGAAAAGTACACTCAATTATAATGGAAATGTATTTCTTGCAAATGATATTAGAAGACAGTAAATTAAAGCTTGGGTTGGCACTTTATGTTTGGCATCATTGGGCTTCTGCTCCTGCTCTTGGCTCTGTTTTCAAGCTTTACAAAATCTATCCCGTGACAGGAGATTTGGCCAATCATATGTCAGTAAGACAGTGTTGAGTCAGTAACTGACAACTTGGGAGTAAAAAACTCAGCAACCATCTTCAAGCCACCAATTCACCAGATTCTCTTCACGCTTGATGGACATAAATATTTTCATTATGAGCATTATAAGTAAATGTACTTTAATGTAAGAGAGGTAGAAACATGTGTCATCTGCATAGAAACTGTGTTATGTTGTCCCATTCAGGAGAAATTGGCTGTCAAAACCAACAAGGAAAAACAAGGAAAAATGCAAATGAGGAAAAATGGTTTCACTACAATGAAGTGGCGACTTTGGGGACTAACATCATCACACATGGATACAATTGGGCTCATTTAATCTATATGAGTCTAAGCTTTTGAGTCATAACCAGTTAATGCTGTTCCAATACTTTTTAGTGACCCTAACATGCTGAAATATTCAAACAGAGTAGGTGAAAATAGCACATTTAGTCTGTCTTCAGAAACCTGCATGGTTTTTGCCCAAAACTGCATGGGATTAACATAAAGTGGATGTTTCTGTAAAGGGGAAATGCATGGCTGCCCATAACAACTTACAGTCAGATATCTTGAGGTGAGAAGCCAAGGGAAATAGCCATGCCAGTTTTTACCTTGCTAAAAATTTAGACTGACTTTGAAGGATTATCCCAAGAAGCTAGCATGGCATGGTGCCAATGGAATCATTAGATCCTCTAGTTTCATATGATACCAGTATCTTCCCTCTAGCTTTAAAACTGAGACTGCTACTGCCTCTGAAAGAAAGTAACGTCAGCCGAGGATGAGGGCATGATGCATGTGCATGTACCTCCAGAACAGCACCGGTTCTGTGCCCATTTTTTAGTGTTATGACATTGGTTTAGACAAAAACGAGTAAAATGGCCTTCCTTTATGTGATTCTCAGTGTAACCAAGGCTAATAAGAACATAAAACTTTTCAACTAGATGCACATTGTCCAGCGATGTAGGTGTTCCCTGCAGTGTCTAACCTTTTATGCTCATGAGAAAGAGAGGGATGTAATTGTTATCATCTTATTTTTTAGGGTTAAATAAAGGACACACACTGTGTTTGAAAATGAAAATCATGAAAGTCTGGAAACCGTACCTGCTCGTCACTGTAAATGGCCAAACTGCTCTTCGCAGAATTATGAAGCTTCCTCTTCCCTTTGTAAGCAATTTGGTCCTGTCTTGCCTTGCACAGCTCTCCAAAATACCTAGAGGCATGAGCATTTATTACTTTCCTCTAATATCAGGGAGACCAAGGAGATCAGCAAAGCAGTTAATCAATCAAGTCAAGCTGTTGCCCAGTGTGTGAAATGATCTCTCTGTGTTGTACTGTACCCCTGGAGCTTGAGGGTTGTTTTTCTTTTTTCACAGAGGCTCCAGAGAGCTTTTTGTCTCATGATATTACTACAGAAGCTCAGGATGCTGAAAAAGACACTGAAGTGTTGCTGTTAAATAGCAGGCGGTTTCATTGTTTGGCAACCTGAGAAGAAATTAAAGGAGAAGTATGTAATACCCTTACTGCACTAAATCATAAAATGACCATGGGGTGTCAACAGAGATTAAAGAAACATGCTAAGTTGAAATACTGGCTTCTTCGACAACAATGCTCCAGCCGGTATGTCCTCCTGTGATATTTTCATCCCAGTGCAGAACTTCTGATTTAGTCTTGACCACGCCTCCCGCATTACGTTTGTTCTCTTTGCATTGTCTTGTGCTCATCTAGGTCAGCATTCCTGCAGCCTGCAGACAACCTGCCTGAGCTTTGAGTCTATGGCTCCAACTCGCTATTTGGACTGCAGTTCTTATTTTCTGAATTCTAGGATGTTACATATTAAACCTTCAGCATCAATTAAGAAACTCAAATATGATTTGTAGCCCTATGTGATTTTAAAGAAAATATTTGATTAACTTTGAAGTTGTAGTCCCTGTGAAACTGTCGTGCTCCAATTGAATCTAGGCATATATATATATATATATGTAATTCAATACAAAGGATGAATTTAATCTGAGCAGCCTTATTTATGGTATTTTAGCCTCCGATATTCAAAATACCAAATAATTTGCATGTATGTCGTATGTATAATGTTATTTATTATTTAGTTGTTATGTATCCATGCTGACCTATGAGGCAGAGACTAAATAATATGTGTGACAGTGTTATAAAACACAGCCTATTGGACTCCAAGGCCCTAGTATGATACCTAACATTGGAAAATTCCCTAACAATCCTTTCTTATCGATCATGAGATTAATTCTGATTACGCATACTTCTAAACATTAAAATGGCAAGACTTCCAAGGAGTATCCCAGCATTGAAAAGGCATTTACAGTACAAAATTACAAAATCACATTTCAAAAGTATAATTCAACACACGTTAACATCAGTTTAACATAATCTGTCAGTTATAATAAATTCACACAGTTATTAGGGCAGATAAAATCAGCTAAAATTATGAAATAAAATTGTTGGGGAATTTTCCAATGTAGGTATCATTGAGAGGCCTGCACTGAAAATTCCCTAACAAGGGCTACTTCTTAAATGACATTTTATTCAATAAGATTTTTTTCCCAGTTTTTGCTCAGTTCTTCTTAAAACTTGAATAATGCATCAAATAATAATAATAAGAACATACTTTAATAATCCCTCTTGGGGGGGATTCACTTTTTGTTTTTTTTATTCACTCCATTATTAATTATTTTACATTTTATTTTATGCATAGTCCTGTATACACACATGCACATGCAGTTTTGTGGGGGAGGTGGTTGCATGTTGGATGCTGCCCAGAATCAGGCGCCCTGAGGTGGTTGGGGGTCGGTGCCTTGCTCAAGGGCACATCGATAGTGCCTAGGAAGTGAACTGGCACCTCTTCATGCTACCAGTCCATAGTCTGCACTTTTGGTCCGAGCTGGACTTGAATCGGCCACCCTCTGGTCCCCAAGCCAAGTGCTTATGGACTGAGCATACATACATTATGTTTCACTGTATATGAACATTGACATGATCTTGCAGGAGCATAAAAAGTTTTAACTCAACTAAACAAAGTAAATACATAAGTATAACTGTTGTGTACAGTGTGCTTTTTTCAGAAATCCAAGCCATAAATACCAGTTTAAAATCATGGATACTGTGGATAGCATGTTTCAGGATGGCACTCATTCAGCTCAGACTTTACACATTTTCTAAATATAAGTAAATCACAACACTTCTTGTGTTCAGAGTGAGGGTTCTGATTGAGATTTGCCATGAAGTCTACAGCCAGGTCTGCCTGTGTGACACTGATCTGGCGGTTGAGCACAGTGACGCAGAATACGATAAAAATGCAAAAAGGCTGGTGCTACATCAACCTTTCATTTTCCATTTCATTTAACAAATTCATTTATTACCCCACACCATTTACTTCTTCATTATCTTGACAAAATGCCACCATTATGGATGTTAAAATTTCAGGGGAACCAGTGGGACTTTATCCAAATTAATTCTTGGTTTAAACCAGCACCATAGTTTTGATTCTCAAAATGTTGCATCGCATGCTTCATTTACTTGGTCTGCACCTCATACTGGGTATTAATTGTAAAAACAGGCCACTGCAGTACATGTTTGGCAACTTCATGTGCATGAAAAAACCTCATGATATTTTCGCATGTGCTGTGCATTCATGCTGATGCATGTAGGTACGCTTCATGAAAATATGCTTGTTTCATATCCCAGTATTTACTCTCAGTGGCTCAATGGTTAGAATTTCATCATAGCAGGAGATACCACAGCACTGCAGAGTGTTTACTTTGGTTTACATCAAGAACTCCTACTACCTCCCCAAAGGCATGGTGAATTGTAAATACTCAATAGTTCACATGTTATTTTTTTGCCCTCTGCTCAATAGGCTTCAGTCATCTGTGACCCTGAAAAAGAAGAAGTCAGAAAAAATGAATTAAATGAACACATTTTCTTGTCTTATTGATTTTCTTGCACAGATCATTTAAATCAGCCAATAATCCTGGAGGGAAATACACGTCCCTGGCTGTTTTTGTTAACAGAGATGCACTGTAATGGATGCTCGTAACTGAATGAAATTTTGGGAAACCAGATAAATCAAACGTTGCTTCCTACGATTGTCTCTCCCCTTGCAGAGAACTCGGCTCAGCCACTGCACTGTGCTTTAAAAAAAAAAAAAGTGCCCTCATTCTTCTTCCTCTTCTATTGTGTTTAGCAGGAACTCAGCACTGATAAATGTCTCTATAACCTTGGCAAAAGTCACGCTGAATACATTCCCAGCAAGTTCGGCTGTCAGCTAGGGGTTGAAGTCAAATACGCAGCCTTTAACTCTCAACAGCATAACTGCTGTTTATCACGCATGCAAGCTGTGCTCCATTCCTCACTGACAATTGTTATGAAAGCTCATGAGTGAAAATCCAGAAAATATCTGTTTGGAAACTGATAGTGGTTGACATATTCTACGAAAAACAAGAAATAATCAGCATTTGCTAACAGAAGCTTTGAACTTTACACATACAGTAGTACTTTTAATTACCCTCTAAAAGCCATCTAATCATATTGGACACTATTGCATTTCATAATGAAGCTGAGTTTCTTCTACAGTTACATCCAGCTGTGGCCAAAAAAATCAATCCTGCGCTATTTAATTAAAGGCCAAGCTCACATTACATCAAGTCCTTTCAACCAGTCTGGGCTCTCCCTGTGTGTGCAGCGGGCCTCTGTTTTGCTTGAGTGTTTATGTAAGGGGAAATACTTTGGCATTGTTGGCATTTATTTGGATGTGTGACCTTTTTAACATGCTTTCAATTGGGGGCCATCGTGTTCTCTCACTGAAGCAAAGGTTTTGTGAAAATGCCACAGAGTGGCAGTGTATAATGGGAGAGTAATAGGGAGGTAGTTAGATATGTCTCTGCAAGACAGATAAGGTGCACATTCAAAGAGATCCTGCTCAAAGAACAAGCCAACGGATCAAAGGGTTTTTAGCTCCATTCATGAACTCCCTAAGATCAGGGTGTGTGCGTGTGTGTGTGTCCGTATAGGCATACATACTGTCTATTAACGGGACCATCATGTATTTCTCTCATTTTTTGCCTTACTTTGTTCAGAGCTGTGTGTATACACTCTTCTACCTTGCACAATCATTGGTTCTGCAAAATTGCTTTAAAATAAAATTGATCCAGCTTTTGAAATCTGCTCATTCTGAATTATTCTGAGAGTTTTTCAGATTTTTCTTCTTCTATTTTTTCCCCCTAAATGGAGTGTCTTTTATCTGGGTAGGAATAGGCACATGGCAGCCATTCAGCTATTCACATCAAACACCATTAGTTTGACTATTTATACCAAAATTAGTATGATTATGCAGGATTTTTAATTTGCAGGTAAATTTGTGTGAACTGGAAAGCTGAGACTGAGCTCATGTCTGTGCAAGACAGCAAAGAGAAAGAGGTTTCTCAAAAGTGTCTGTGTGTTGCTTTTGAAGCTTCTAGCTGAATCTCTGTGGTCTGAAGTTAGTTTTTCTCCTCTTTTGCTGTTTGTACTTTCAGATGTCAGCTTCATTTTACATTTTCATATATAGGAGTCTTGTTAAGTAATTGCTGATTAAAACCCAACATTTCTGCTTCATAATAAAAGCTTTTAAGAAAACAAAATAATAGGGGACTTTTATTAAGAAGAATTTACAGAAAATAAAATGTTTATCAATATAAAAAGAGCAAAAGAAGCCGCTGTTGAAAAGGAGTGAAACTTAGCGTGTCCAAACAGGTGTCATGTTTACATCGCTGCCAATCAGACCTGGAGCTGATAAAAACCCATGACCCAAGAGTTACTTGACCAAGGAGTGAGAAGTCGATTGTAACCTTTACCACTGAGGACAAAAGCGTGATGTTAGTGGGTGTTAGTGGATGAAAAGGTTAAGCTCTTCTGTGAGGCTCTTCTGCATCCTGTCTTGGGTGACAAGAAGCTGATACTAGAGTAAATTTAGAATTCAGTGTTAACTTCGCTTTTAGATGTAGTTGTTTACAGTTTTTGAAATTATTATCGTCAGTTTTAAGTTGCAGCTTGGTTAGATTGAGGAAAAGATCATGGTTTGTTTGCAACACTGGCCCATTTACACCTCAGGTGTGAATATCATTTTTGGCTATGGACACTTGGGTGCTTGTCTCTGCCATGCTAGACTGTAAACACCAGGGTGTAAATAGTCACACTGGCTATTCCAAACTGGGTGCAAATAGCATATGCTAAAATTGAATGAAAGAGAACTAGAATTATCACCTAACAGTTGTATGAATCCACCAACTAGTAAAGTTGCAGTTTACTACATTCATGTGTGTCCAGACTCATTCAATATGTAGTGAAAATTTTGAAGGATGTTAATAAAAGGTATTAAGTGTATTTAACTGGAAGACTCCAGTGAATAATTTTCAGTGACAAAAAGCCTTTTTTTTTAAACAGAGGAGTACAGAGGACAAATGGAGAGCTGTACATTATGATGTCACAATGAATCTGAGCTTTGCCCTTTTGTTTGTCTTTTATAAAATGCAGTCACTTCATTATTTTATCCTTTTAGATATTTATGTGATAGCATATGAATTCTTGAATCATGTCAAAAAGAATCATGTCATCCTCGAGTCCAAGTGGACATTTGTACCAAGTTGAAGAAATTCCATCAAGGCGTTCTTGAGATATTGCATTCACAAGAACGGGATGAACCAACATACGGACATTTGGATGGATAGACGAATGCCAAAAACAAAATGCCTCCGGCCACGGATATCACCGGTGCAGAGGCATAAAAAATAGCCAATCTTATGGCTGCACACTGTATGATATTTGGAGCTGTTTCACAGTGTTCAATCTGCACCCTCTCATCACTAGAGTCTAATAAGTGTGAAGACTCACTGCTTTCTTCAAGACTTCGCCTGCCTCAAAAGCTACAGTTTGCTCCATCAACAGGATTAACACTTCGACTCTCTCGGCAGCCAGCAGTGTTGAGAGAGTAGAAGCACTCTCTGACTCACAACAGCAATACAGCCAGCATAGTAAACATGTTTATACCTGTGTTAGATTTTCCTCCGACACTGTCAGATTGCGTGGTTGCAAATGCAGCAGCAGAAAGAGCAACATATGGTTATGTTGCAATCAGGTTCTGTCTGTAGTCACAATACGGTGCAACACTGGTTTTACAAATGTTAGACTGCCACCACAAATTTCAGCAATTTCTATCATCCTCTTTCTTTGTGTTGCCTGAGACCATGTTCAGTGCAATCCCATGCTTGTTTTCTTCCATCTTGTCATTTGGTTTAAGTTAAATTTTGTACAAGAGGAGGAGGACAGAGAAAACAAAACAGAATTCTGTTGGTATCTTACAATATATGAATCTGCTAAATTTACAGCGTGGGCAGGATTCTGTGCAGGACTAAAAACTATAAATTCTGACAGATTTTTGATAAATGTTATGCAATTTTAATGCACGGTACAGTAGAAGGTACAGACGAGTGAACAGCCTGAAGCAGCACATCCCAAGCTAATACCAGGAAACAATCAAATATGCTCCCAAGGCGAGGAAGAAACTGGTGGGGCCTGTCCCCTAATAAATCCATTTTGAAACTGTATAATCAATTCCGTCTTTTCAAAGCAAAGCCACAGCTGATATTTCTGTTGCTGTGTAACACAAACGTACAACATTACAGCTGATATTTTCTTTCTTGTTTAGGCGTTGAGTCAAATTCCCTGCAGCCCTCAAGTCTAGCGCCTGTAGACCACCGGAGCCTACACTGTTTTTTTTGCTTTGTTTCAGTGCTGCTGTCCACCTCCACACCTGTGCTGTATGTGGAGGTGTCAAGAGCAAAGTTCTTCCTCATAGTTTAGCTGTATTATAGGCTACTTTACACAAAGACTATTATATCATATGCATCTTCAGTCATTGCTTGCCTTTTACATTACTGTAGGTATGTTGCAGTGGGATATGCTGTCTCTGTAGAGCTCAGCAGCGAGGTTCCAGAAGTGAAAATCCCATCCATATTCACAATCAAGGACTTTATTTATTATCCATAATGTCATTACCATCCAAGACAGACTTAGCACAAGCTATGACATCACGGGGTATGTGTAATATGTGTTATGTGCAATATGTGCAATGTCTTGTAATGTGCAAAGTGGAATATGTGCAATTTGTTATGTAGTTTGTTTTACTGCAACTGTGGAGGCATTCTTGTGTGCTGCATTTGAGTCCAAGACAAATTTCCCTAAGGGGACATTAAAGTATATCGTACCGTATCGTATCGTATCGTATCATATTGTATCGTATTGTATCGTATTGTATCGTAACGTACATTGCCACAAGTCTGTATGATATCAACCTTGTTTTAAGAAATACACGTTTTATTTGCAATGTCATGGAGAAGTACCAGGGATACATGCAAATTCAGGAAAGCACAAATAACGCAAAAGAAATAAACATTTTTATATCCAAACATGGACATTATTATTTGGAAAAAGGCAGCTCCATGATATAGTTAAAAAAGGTTGCATTTACTTCAATCAATTACTGATGTAATACAACAAGATTATTTCCTTGAACTGAAGGACATTTTTTATAATTTATAAAACTTAGTTTAGTTAGAAATGAAGAGAGAAAGATAAAGATGAAAGGTAGAGCATGAGGATGTGGAAATATATTTCATTATTAATTATAAGCCAACAATAAATAATTTTGATGCTTTGCACAACAATGGCATTACCAATGAATATTAGATTATAAAATACAACATTTGCCTGACTTTATTTGACTTATGGTTACGATTTTATCTTGTAGGTGGTTGACTTGGTTCCAGAGTGAAGATCAAGAGTCTCACAGGAAAACAGCATTGCAGAATCCCCCAAATAATGGAAGTGAATGGTGACCAGTTTTCAGATGTAAAAACCAAACATAAAATGCCTCCATCCTGTTGTCTGGCACAATCCAAGTGTCCTAAAGTCTCATAATGCTGCTTGCACACCGTCACACCACACACTCCCATTTCAGACAGTGTGCATGTGGATGTGAACGTGGCTACGGATCTACATCGAAGATTCAGGCTAAAAACATGGTGTAAATAAAAAAAAATTAAATCAACTTGGCATGTCGAGGCTTTAGGAGACTCGGATTACACAAGACGAGCAGTATGGAGGCATTTTATGCTTTTATTATGTCTGTATTTCCGTTTGAAAACTGATCACCATTCACTTCCATTGTTTGGGAGATTCTGCAGCGCTGTTTTCTTGTGAAACTCCAGCAGTGTGTTGCGGACTAACAAAATAAACCCAACCCTCAGTCAGCATGAGGGTGAGTAGATAATGACTGAGTTTCCATTTTTTGGGTGAACTATCCCTTTAAAACTCTTTTTATAAGGATTTTCTGAAACAGTGATTGGAGTGAATTAATGAGAAATTCACTTCTGGAGCTGGAGCCTTTCAAAAAAAAAAAAAAAAAAAAAAAAAAAAAAAAAAAAAAAAAAAAAAGGGACACTGTCGAGCTCTGCATACCACACTGTGTACTAACGTGCTGTATATTCTGTTTGACTAACTGTCTGGAATATTATAATAAATAGTGTAATAAATATGTAATGTAACTGTCTTTCATATTTATTCCACTTGCCTGGCTGTATATTAAAATCTGTTTGATGAACATTATCCATTGACTCTGAAGATACTGCCACACTAAGTGAAGCCCTGCTTGCATCATTCAATATGTGTTTTATTACTTAAGAGCCAGAGAGACTCTCAAGTCGATACTCATGCACACACAAAATATTTAAAATCAATGAAGTGTTGTTTATTTATTTAATAAATTAGCACAACTCCCTTCCTTATTTTGGGAGGCCTGCAGCGCTTTGCCTTGTAAATGACTGAAACATTCTGCAATGAGTCTTGGGTTAAGAACACAGCGTCCAGGCCTGAATGTAATGTCATTCACCTTTGTGTGGTAATTAAGAGATCACAGTAAACAGCGCTGTTAGTGTAAAATTTGACTCACCCAGGATTTATTTGCTGAATTTCATAACACACCCTTCCTATTAAGCGCACCTCGTTTTTCACTGCATTTGCTAAAAAAAACCCTCCCTTTGAAAAGGCTGGTTATAATAAAAAGTCAAGTTTTGTTTTGATGCAAGAGCGAGAACTGCGGTTAGTCGGGGGGAAGGAAACTGCATTGGCTCCCCATTTATCAAAAGCTCTCACTAGATAGACAATATTGATCCGAGATGTGGAAAGGTAAAGCCAGTGGGAATCTAGAGGCAATCTCTCTTTTATGCATTCTCAAACCTGCATTGCAGCATTTTTTTCCCCTCTAATAGATACCGGGGTGGGTGTCTGTCAGAACTGTCGGATCACTATTTGTGTGTGTATGTATGTGCCTGTTTCTACGAACATTACTACAAAAACGAAATACAAATTGATTGTCTGACCATTCATGGTACATCCCTTTTGTTTGTT
Source organism: Lutjanus campechanus (assembly GCA_027495735.1). Taxonomy (NCBI): domain Eukaryota; kingdom Metazoa; phylum Chordata; class Actinopteri; order Lutjaniformes; family Lutjanidae; genus Lutjanus; species Lutjanus campechanus. The sequence continues at coordinate 26,386 of JAJHUR010086360.1, forward strand.
CCTGCAATGTTGTCTCGCCGCCTCCCCCAATCGCACCTTTCAAGCTGGTTAGTGAAATATCAACATAGCCTGAAGGAATGATGGTCAGAGTTATGTTGCAAAAAAAAGAAAAAAAAAAAGTATTTACCCTTAAAGGCTCTTCTTTGCCCTAATCATCTCTCGAAGGACAGTTACAGCCACAGTGCAGCTAATTGGGGCATATTTAGGGTCTGCAGTTGACAGGCAATGTCAAAAACTAAGGTTATCCACAGTTAAATTGGGAGGCCTTAGTTTACTACAAGGGCAGACAAAATTGACTGTCATTTCTTTCCACCTTGCACAGGTGGATACATATTTTGCTGCTACTGAGATTATTAGGATCCAGGTGATGGACAGTTGTCAAACTCTGTGTACCTGCAGGCAAGGGAGATGAACTGATTAATGGAGAATGAATTACTGTTTCATGTTATGATAAATGATTAAACCATCTGTTTTAAACATTTATACATTCTATACATAATACATTTTATCGATGAATTTCTTTGATTCTATGACTTGTTTTTTTAATAGCCTTCTAAAAAAAAAAAACCCTAGATGTCTATATCTGGGTTTTTTTTTATTATACAGCATTTATTTATATTACATGGGGAGCGCTCTGTACTCCAGGAGGCAGAGGACTTCCTGGAGATTGTCTGCAGCATGCTGAGGTCCCACGCAGATGTAGCAGGCAGGGTGAGGATCGCCCGCTGCTTTTGAGCGTACTGCTCTTACAGTGTTCAACAATGTTGGAGCCTAATGAGTTCATTAGAGGGCAGCCCCTGCATGGAATTCTGTATTCTGTACATTTTTGGGCCTTATTTGTATGAGCCGTGGCAAACGGCACAAAGGGAAGGGGAGAGTGTAGTGGGCAGAGAGTGAATCATATTTTTGGTGTATGGTCATGGTTGGAAGCACGCAGCGCACTCCTGGAAACAGAGCGCATGGAAATGGTTTGGAATTAGGATGAATACATTATCATACATTACATATCAGTGGGTGTGTTATGGATTATTAAGGATTGGTAACAATCACCATTAGCTCCTCTTATCCCTTTCAAAAAAGCAGTTCTCTCCCGAACATCACATACTGACAGTTTGATATGAGTCCAAAAATTCTCCAGAGAATAAACTAATATGATGCAGACATGCATGCTATTTGCATTAAAGGAATAGTTAGATATTTTGGGAAGTACGCTTATTCACTTTCTAGCTGAAATCAACCTCATGTCCGTTACACATGGGGCAACACCCAGGAGATGCTAAGCTTAGCATAAAAAGTGACGCAGTGAGAAACAGCTACTCTGGATGTGTCCAAAGGTTTTTTTAAAAAAGCCACCAACAGTATCTGCACCTCTAAAGCTCATTTATTAGCCCCTAATATTCTGTTTGTCCAATCCATACAAAAACTGTCTAAAAACATGAGGTTGCAGTTTTACAGTGAGCTATGGGTGAGGCTAGCCTGAGGAGCTTCACCGGTCCATGATTCGAAGTCACATGTCACATGTTTTGCTGCACTGATTTGTTGTAGGTCTATCCAAGACCTGGTTTGGAATTAGGAAGAATACATTATCATACATTACACATCAGCGAGTGTGTTATGGATTATTAAGGATTGGTAACAATCACCATCAGCTCCTCTTATCCCCTTTCAAAAGCAAAAAAGCAGCTCTCTCCCACACATGATATGCTGACAGTTTGATATTGAGTCTCACTTTTATCACAATTACTGAAAAAAATGCTCTGGGTATTACTTTGTTAGGCCCCGTGAGAGGAAAAAAAGAAACTTTTTGATTTTCTTATGATTTTTCATGGATGCACTGGACACAGATCAGTACACATTGAGTGAAGTGTGTGTGTCCCTAGACCATTGCAGTCTCCCAAACACTGTGCAGAAAACTGTGCAGAAACCAACCAACCAACCAATTTCATGTGCACACCGATTGCTTGTATCGCAGCAGCCTGGAGGTGAATGAGCATGCCTTCCACCTCTAAATGGTTGCATGGATCTAATCAACTAAAAGGTAAGACCCTAATACATCATGCGGAGGCCATTCAGGTCTAATTTTTAATTCTATCTATTTCACAGCAAACCACAAAAGTTGCTTGCCATGTGGAAACAAACTAGGACAAAAGTTCACATTTTTAGTCAACAAATCTTTCTGAACTATGACGTGTCAAACTCACAGTGCATTAATATAAATGAAACAATGCGATCTGCGAGTGTCAACATTAATAAAACTGGCTGCTTTTTAAAAAGAAGCCTTTCTTTCACTTAGTTGAGTGCTTAATAAATTGCTACGGAGATAAGTAAGGCGCTCCTCATCACTTGTGGTGGACAGGTAAAGAATGGGGTGAGCCCATTGTTTGTAACCTTTGAAGAATTACGTGACTTCCAGCCTGCACCGAAGGAACAATAGTCTGCGGTGTTAGTCAATTCTGCAAGCTTCACTGACCCCTTACTCTGGTTAGCTGGCAGCGCTATTAGCTAGCCCTTCACCCTGACCTGCATATAAGATCTGTGGTCGATTTTTGCACAGTAAGCTTTCTACATCACAAACTCGACTCGCCCCTTTCACAGCCAGCATTTTCTCTGTCTGGATCTTTAGAGGGAAAAGAACTGGGCAACTGGAAGTCATCTCACCTATCAGTATCCAATCAGATAAAGTACAGCAGGCAATAGTACTAGTTATCATCGAGTAGCCTACCATTTTCTACTCTGACATACTGAAAGCCCACCCAGAACTTCACTGTCACAGACATCCTTGGTAAACACAAAATAACATGCTGTCACACCACTAAACCATTTAAAGACAAGTATGGTCGCCATTATGTGGACTGTGCATTAGAGCTCTTCACACAAAATGCAAGGACATGAGCCTCCACTGTTATCAGCGGTGTCACCAGCACATGAGTAGATGTGATCACAGTGGCCATGGCTGTTTCACTCGTCTTTGCATGACTGATTCTGAACTACAGCGTTTTGACATATTATATACTTCTCAGGAAATGAAATATTGACGCTTACCTACAGCAGAAATCACAAAGCATTCATTATTCTACGGTTTATCGTCCTATTTCAAAATGGATACAATTTATTTTTGCCATCGCTGTACATCCTGTGACTGCAATGACAAAACAACAAAACGGGTTTTTGCAAATATGCAAGAATATTAAAACTGTCACACAGGCAGTTCTTCAGATTTTCCCTGCTGGATATCAGTAGGTTGTACTGTGTGTCTATCTATCACCAGCATTTCTCTTGTTCAGCCCAGAATGCACAATCACACAGGTCAGTGGCCCACAGGCTTTTTTGGAATTTTCTACGGCCCACCAGAGGCAGTCTTCAGATCAGGCTGGTATGTGTGTGATATGATGAATAAAAGTACATACCTCTGAGCTGCTTCAAGACATCTGAACCATACACTGTGCGATCTGTACCAATATGGTGTTGGTTAGCCTACATATTTTTTAAGGACCTTTGTGCAGTGATCGACTGCAATAGGATTACACCCACTCTGTATCTGTCAAGCCTCGTGTTGGGGAAACTCCAGTCAACTAAGGTAACAACAAGCTTCAAAATGTCTCTTTTGATGCTAAAGAGACATAACGTTGATTGTGGAATCACCAATTAATTAAACCAGCATATTTATTATAAAATAAGTACACTGCTGTGATGGAGGAAGACAAGATGCACTACAAGTCAAATCCAGCCCAGTCTCCCTCATAACTCGTCACCGCATCTCAGGGACTCATACAGATGCAGAAGTGACTTCAGTGTAAAGCCATCCATGGCTGTGTAAGACAGCTGCTGATGTTGTACAAAGAGGGAGAAAGTCCACACAGGGAGGAGGTGGGGCGGATGGATGGCACAAACAAAAACAAAAAACGTCACGTAATGTGACACGTGGCTTTCATCGTGGTGACTTTCGTCTTGCGAGTTGCTTGTTAAAAAAAATGGCTTTCTGGTCACGTCAGATACAGCTGCTAAATGGTATTTTGTGCTTCAGTATCAGATGCCGAGGGGCGGTGACAAATCGTCTGTATGTGACGAGCTGGGATGAGAACGTGTCGGTCAAATTACGGGTATTTGTCTGCCAGTTTTTCCTGTGGGCTCGAAGTAATATATCTATTAACATTAAACTGTTAGAGTTATTTGTAACCATTCATTGACTGTACGTATTCTGTCTGACCTTATGAACCCTCAGTGGTTTTCCTATTTGACCAATCCTGTTATTAAAGTTGAATAGCCCTGACACAGGTGAACGGGGACACTTTAAAAGAGGATGATTCTTTGAAATCAGTTGGAGGGAGCAACATTCAGCTCTAGCTTGCATTTTGAAACTATTTTAAGATAATGATGCAAAACAAACAAACAAACAAAACAAATCATAAATACATAGGACACATATTTGCTGAGAGTAACACACGTGAATTTTAGTTTGATGCAGCCAAGTGGTGAATGCAGCGTCTTTCTGTGGCAGCAGTGATGAGTTTGGAAAAGAACAAATCTTGAAAGGTGAAAAAAAAGGAGAACATTAACCAAAGTTAAGAGCTTTTTTTATTACACGAGCACTGATGCGTCTGCTTTTTGAGATAAGTTTGATCATAGTGCAGAGTGTGTTTCCGTACAGATGCTGGTGCAGCAACCTTATGAGCCGGAACCAGCGTGTTTGTGGGACATGATTGTGAAAACCGATTTTTCTCAAACTTTGAAATAGTGTGAGGCCCATCTTGGTGGCTAAGCAGTCAAAATGCATTAAGGTGTGATTGAAGTGGTTTTCAGCTTGGGGGACATCTGTCATCTGTCCACTCTGTCTCTGCGACGGCTGCTGTCATTCACTTCTCACTTAATCCACCTAGTGTATCAATCCACAGCAAATATGTTGAGGGGCTGTTTCTCAGCTAAATCACATACGTCACCGTTTGGGGAGAAGAACTTAACAGTTGCAATTTTTTTTTTTTGAATCCCTTGTGGCTATGAATGATGCTGATAGTTAATGCATTTTTCAGAAAGCTTACTGATCAAAAGAAATTAATTCCACATGGAAAAGGAGGGGGGGGGGGAAAATCAGCATCCTCTTTGCTGTAATGAAGCCTAACTACTTCAGCGGATTAATTAATTTTCTTCCCTGAAATAATGACTTTGTTATTTCTTCCTTTGCTTTAAGAACATCTTAAATTGTCTGACACAGGTTCGGTGGGTAGTTGTCGGGGGTCAGGAGTGCAAATGTAGACAGATAATCTCGTACCTGTGAGGGGAGGAAAAAAGGGACAAACAAAAAGAAAGGGAGTATGTAGTCAATTTCACTATGGAATTCAAAGCAGACTTGAAGCAAAGTAAATTTGCAATATTTAATGAGAAATGTAAGAAAGTGTTTCCTCTTAGTGCTACTTAGATGTTTTGGCCAGAGGCTGTGTCTGTAATCCCTACAATGGTTTCTCAGTTACGGCAAAAAAATAAGGAAAACACTGTCTAGAACACTCAATTAGGATTAGACCTGAGGCCATAGATTTACATTAAGTGTTCCCCTCTAGAACTGCAAAACATCAATACAACGCACAGCCAAATGACTTAATTCCCTGTGATTGACATGGATGTTAAGCACACATGGCTTCAACGTGTTTTCCTGTTTATTTGATAGTTTAGCAGTTTTCTGTGTTTACTTGCTGAGGAGTGTTACTCCGTAGACTGTAAATTTGTTATTTTAGCAGGGGTCTGTGTTTTTATTCAGCAAACAAAGAGACATTAAGATCTTTTGGAAGGAACAGCGGTTTGAAAACTAATATCTTTGTTGATTTATGCACACCCACATACAAATACAGGAGAAAAAAAAATTGGCTTGGTAGAATCCTTACAATTTAATGAAACCTTAAATGAATACGTCCAATCACCGTGACTTGCCAACAGGCAGCTGATTAACATTTATATCCACGGTCTTTAGGTCGTCAAATATAGCTTACTGATAATGTTGTTTTTTTCCCCTACCACCATATCTTCATATTTTTCTATGAAATCAACATTTACATACATGGATGGTGGCCTCTGGAGGCGCAGAATTCATCTTTATGTAATTGCTCACAATGTGTCAAAGCACTTTTTGTGTCAAAACTCCTCATAGTTCATAATTAATTTCAAAGTCATATGTGGGTGATTTGTTATTATTTTTAATAGCAATAAACCGAAAAAAAAAATTCTCAAGCAAATACAGTTTAGTGAAAAAAACAATTAAGAATGTTTCATATTAAATTGACCTTATTATTATGTTCAGACAATATAATGCATTAGATGTTCTGAAGTTAGTTTAGTGTGAATGTTGCATTTAAAAGTATATTCTGAATGCTTTAGACCGCCATGTACACCATTCTCTATTTAAAAAAGAAAGAAAAAAGAAATATTTTTCCTGGCTGTGATTTTCCTGCATTTCCACTCTGCTTTCAATTGTTACGATGTAAGTTTGTATCAGTATCGGCATATATGTTGTCCCATATGTGCCTATATGGAAAATTATGTATATATGTTGCTCTATTTGTGTTTTTATTAGTTAAAGTTATTTATATAAACCAGTGACAATAAAGTTTATTGTTAAATTGTAAAATATCCTGCCTCCATTACCTATTTGTCACAAGTGTTACCCACTTTTGAGGGATTATTGCAAAAAAATGTGTTTATGTGTATCATGTATATCGTATTCTATTTAAAAAATATTAAATATTTTAATATTTTATTACTTAGTGCATTAATTCTTGAGTTACAACCAAAAACTTGTTTTGTGAGGTGACTTTGACCTTTGACCACCAAAATCCAAGCGGACGTTTGTACCAAATTTGAAAAAATCCCCTCCATATGTTCCTGAGATATCGCGTTTATGGGAGAGGGATGGGCGTGAGGTCACTGTGACTTTTTACCTTTAACCACTGGAATCTAAATCGGTTCATCCTTGAGTCCAAGTCGACATCGATGACAAATTTGAGGAAGGTCTCTCAAGTCTTGGCTGAGATATCATGTTCACAAGAATGAGACGAATGTGAGGTCACAGTGACCTTGACCTTTGATCACCAAAATTTAATCAGTTCATCCTTGAATCCAACTTGTTATTTGTTGGAAGAAATTCCTAAGATGTTGTAACTGGAATATCCCATAAACATGATGCCTCTGGTCACGGCTGTCAGAGGTGTGGAGCCATAAAAAAAAGAAAAAAAAGAAAGGTTTTTCAAGGTTTTTCAGAAATCGTGAATCACAGAGGTCCTTCAGCATACAGTCATGAATGTGCCCAAAGTAATTAGACTGATTGGTCCTGTAGTTTGCGAGATTAGCTGTGGAAGAGCTCCAGGTCTGCTGGTCATGCACGCACACACACACACACACACACACGCTCGCCGTGATTGCACGATCCATTCCAGGCTTACACGTGGTGGAGATAATGACGCACTTTTTTCTTTAAAAAGAGTGAAAACAGATTGAACGACAAAAAGAAACTTTGAATCTGTATTTTTAATAGAACTTTAGACCTGCAAGTCAGACCTGTATTTTGCTTGTTTCCTCCTGATGGGAGTTGCTGAGGTTTTAAGTTCCAGCGTGACTGTCAGGTTGACTCCCTGTCGAGGAGCACAGACTACAGAAAAATAATAGCCTCATGCTGCTGAGGATGGCAAAGGAGACATCTCTGGAGGGTTAGGCAAGGGCTCACCTTCCCTATGGGCAGGCATGGAGCCTGGCAGAAAAACGTTGTCCTCACTAAGAAATTATTTTTATTTATAGGGCGGCCAGAATAATAAATGTCAAATGAAGGATTTTTTTTTAAAGGTGAAACACAGCTTAGCGGTAGCTCTGTTCTGGGCTTTGGTTTACCTATGAGGCAAAAGAGAGACATTAGCGTCTTGTTGTGGCCTTGTACTCTGTAGTGTTCTTGGAAATACACAATAATCTCCATATTAACCCCTTTAGACCCAGTCGGATGTTGTGTTTTCAGTTTTGAGACATACTGTGCGGAATTAAGATAAATGGATTTAGGCTGCTGCCTACAAGATGCCACACAGGTTCATTAGGCAGCCTAATACATTTCCAAGACATAATGGTGAGAATGAACCAATAAAGGCCTAAGTTATGTTTCCACGCTAACTTTACTTCAGCTTCCTCTCTTAAATTCAAGAGTTAACTTCAGAACTTTTAATAAGACAAACGAGGTTGATGATTATGTTCTCTGTTGCCTCTCAACACCCTATAATGCAATGAGACACTCTAATTAAGACATATTTTAGGAAACCATTAGGGAAATCTGAGAGAATTCCAAAACACCATACAATCCATAAATCACGGAGGAGGAACGCTGTCCCAGCAGCTTCCAGGCTATTATAGAATTATACATATGCAATAACTCCTGGTTAAAGTCAAATTTTCAC
>JAJHUR010086361.1:0-17533 GCA_027495735.1 Lutjanus campechanus
CTTTTGAATTCAGTACTTTTACTTGTAGTGGAGTATTTCAGTGAGGTGGTATTAGTACTTTTGCTTGAGTTAAAGATCTGAATACTTCTTCCATCGCTGCTAACAGTACTGTAGACACAAAGACAATATGTCCTGTTAAGCAATATGGTCAAAACCTCTTCTCACAATATATTGCATTTTGAGTAGTGTACTGCTTTTATTGGCATTTTTATGGAATTATATTCTAACATAAAGGTCAAAGTGTTAAGTCATGGAATCACATTCACAGAACTTCTGAAGTGTGTGTAAGTGTAACACTACAACAACCAAGGTGGTCGTTTTGACCGTTTTCAAATGTCTGTGTGTGTGGTAACTTTAATGGACAAACTACAATGCAGCTGGTACCTGACTTTTCCTGAAAGTGTCTTTAAATGTTTTTATATAAATGACACAAAAGGCAAAGAAACTTCAGCTGCAGGTGGTCATACTGACCACACAGAAACTGCCACTGTTATATTGATACTTTTTTGCACAGTTGGAGATGCATCTTGGTTGCTTAGCAACTATCATTGTCTCTGTCAATAAAACTTAACGAGTCATCTTGATTTTCAAAGTCCTGACGTTAAAATAGAATTAATTAATTAATTAATTAGGCTCAATTAAAAATAAAGTAGGGGAGACCAGGGACAGTTGTAACACTTTTGTCTCAGCATCTATGACTCACTGAATTTTTGTGTTAAAGCTCTCAAATGTCAAAAACAAAGTACCCTTATTTATTACAAACAGCAATGTTTCCATCTTTTTTATTTGGTCTTATTTTTGTACTTGTTTCCAGCTTTTTCCCTATAGGCTATGATTATTTTTGCTGAATTTGTTATTTTTAATGTTAAAATAACATGTTTATAATACATGTATAAAATACATTTAACTGTCACTCTGAGTAATTCTAGATTAATCTAAAATTTGAATCGGATCACTGATGGTTATTTTCCTACAGCAAAATACGTGTGATGGCATGCATATTGATAAATATAGAAATTGATTTGACAAAATTCACTCATATTTAAAAGTTAAACTAACAGAATGCATGCATGAATCTCTTAGTCTGGTATTTATCACAAGAGATAATGGAGTTAAAGTCGAAGGTCAGTATGACTACCTCTGGACATTCGAGTAGTTATGGAATTCTGGCACCTCTCTTGTTAACTCTGAGCCTTTAACTGTCCTTCTGTTCTTTTGTTAGACACCATCAGCAGAGGCAGAGTGGCGGACAATAGCCCAGGACTTCGAACAGAAATGTCAGCTTCCACATTGTCTTGGTGCCCTTGATGAAAAGCGCATCCATATTCAACCTCCAGCGAAAAGTGGCAGCCTTCCCCAAGATCACAACGGCAAGGTCTCTGTGACGATGATGGCTGCTGTAGATGCAAACTACAAGTTCATCTACACCGCTGTGGACACCCGAGGTGCGGTCCCAGAGGCTGGACTGTTCGCTCACTCAGACCTGTGCACAGCGATGGATCAGCGCCTGCTGAACATTCCTCCACCTGACCCGCTGCCCAACTCCACCATCACCATGCCGTACATGTTTGTAGGTGATGAGGCGTATCCTTTAAGGCCCGACCTCATGACGCCGTATCCACACGGGCAGCTAGACCACAGTCAGCACGTACTGAACGACCGCCTGGCCAGGGCGCACAAAGTGGCTGAAAATGCATTTGGCATTCTTGCAAACAGGTTCAGGGTTTTCAGATCCACTATTTGCTTGGAGCCCGACAAGGTGGTGAAGGTAACTATGGCCTCCCTGTGCATCCATAACTTCCTGTGCGAGCGCAGGTCTGAGGCGTACACACCTCCAGGCTTCGCAGACTGGGAGAACGCCGACCACCGCATAGTTGAGGGAACCTGGAGGAGTCGGGGGATGGGAGCTTTAAAGGCCGTGGAGCACAGAACGGAACACAACCCAACAGATGAAGCAAAGACGCAACGAGACATTCTGTCAGATTATTTTGTCTCACCTGCAGGTTGTGTTCCCTGGCAGGAGGAGGAACACGCTTAGATACCCAGTGCTGGTATCAGTCTGATACTGACCAAAACCACTGGATCAGATCAGAGAGGGGAAGAAAGAGTTAAATCTTATACAATCCATTGGGGGGCCATTGGGGAGGCCCTGAGACTTGGGCAAAAAAAATCTATGGAAATAATGTTTTCTTTTTAATATATTTAAATTTTCATTTATCCTTGCAGTAGGGCTATGAAAAAGTTGACAAAACTCAAAATTTCAAAACAACATTCTGCAATAGCTTTTTGAAGTTTGAGCCCAACTCAAACTCTTAAGTTCTGAAAAAAAAGTTTAACCAACTGCTAATCTTTTGTTGATATAATTTACTTTTCTTCCTTTGATAAACTTTAATCTTGGTGTTTTAGAAACTCCCAAAAATTGTATTGAAAGAAAAAAATAAAAAAGAAAGTGAATGATGGTTAAAATTTTAATATTTTCAATTAAAAACATTTCATTTTCAGGCACAAAAATAATGACAAATGAAGTTCACTGCTCACTGTGACCAAATTTTGCAATGCTATTTCTTTGATTTTCGAAAACTCAAAAGATTCAAGTTTATCTGTAGAAGAATAGCAAATTATCTCAACTAAAGATTACAGGTCGGCAAAACCTTTTAAAGTTTACTTTGAGTTGTAAACTGATTCCTACTTTTGCCAACTGTAAAAATATGTTGCCTATAACACCAAATTACAAGAAGTTTTAATATTTTATCAACTAAAATGTGCATCATATATGGCTGCAACCAACTATTATTTTCATAATCAATTAATCTGTCAATTATTTTCTTGATTAATTAGTTGTTTGGTTCGTAATGTCAGAAAATTATGAAAAATATTGATGAATGTTTCCCAAAGCCCAAGATGACGTCCTCAAAAGTCTTGTTTTGTCTCCACAGCCCAAAGATATTCACTTTTATTGTCATAGAGAAGTGAGGAAATCAGAAAATATTCACATCTGAGAAGCTGAAATCAGAGAATTGTTTAAATAAAATAAAAACTCAAAAAGTAGTTTTTATTTAGAATATATACATATATAAGTAACTAAGTACAAATACTATGTTACTGTACTAAAGTAGATTTTTCAATACTCTGCTTTATAGAGTATTTATTTATTTTATATTCTGACAACTTTTTACTTTTAACTCCCAACATTTTAACACTTTCGACTTACTCACTTACATTTTCAAAATAGGCTTGTTACTTTAGTTTTAATGCATCTGAGGGGAATTATTGATTATTTTTATTTTGTGTCCCAACATCAAGACAGATTTCAGCCTAAGTGGACGAGACAATAACGTAGAAAAGATGATTCTGTGATGTATCCATCCACGCAAATCACACAGGACGGACGTGACAAGTCATAAAACAATGTAACAATACAGCATAACAAGACTGTAAAAGACAGAGGACAAAAAATACATGATATAAAAGACATACGATATAAAAGATATAAGACCTGAGAAGAGACAAAACAAAAAAGACAAAAGAGACGATGTAAAAGACAAACAGAAAAAGATGTACCAAGATGCAAATGACGTAAAGAGGTAACAAGACCATAAAAGACATAAGACAGAAAAGATATGAGATTTTAAAAAAAAAAATACATTAGAAAAAATACAGAAGACAAAAAACAATGATCCAAAAAGTAGAAACAAATTGAATCAGTACTTCTACTTTTTGTTAACACAAAGTATCTGTAGTCCTTCTTGAGTACAGACTGTGTGCGCTGTCGTCACGAGCACGAGCCTCTCGTCCAAGAGTAGATGCATGCTCTCTTCTGTGCAGTGATACGCTTTACGGGTGCAGTTGGATAGAAAGGAAGTCCTACATGAGACTGCTCGCAACAAGGTCTGTGGATCATCCTGAGTAGCTGGATCAGGATTCCAGGAAAGAGACATTGTTGTTGAGTTTTTCCAAATGTATTTTTTAAGCGCTTTGAGCACCACAAGCTGAGTGCCATCGAATCGAGAGAGCAGACATCTCTACAGCTGACATCTCCAAAACTCTGCAACTCACACCAACACAGTCTAGGTGGATACATAGGACTACAGGTCAGAGGGAAAATATGTATCTTTTTTATTTTTGTCCCTTTAATAGCTGGCTAGATTTTGAGTTTTCCACCAGCAGGTTAACACCATACACTTACATTTGTTGGGATAATTAGGAAAAATTGTTCAACCTCCTACAGAAATCCATCTGTACTTAAAAACGACAACAACAAAAATGTTTGACATTTATTCATGAATAAATGAAGGAAAACACACCATAAAATCAAACTTCTCACTATCATAGCATCAGCTAAATTCTTCCTCCTCTTGACGCTTAGTGATGACTGCATTTTTAAAGGGTCGGTCGACCCCTAAATCAAAATACATATTTTCCCTCTTACCTGTAGTGCTGTTTATCCATCTAGATAAGTTTAGGTGTGAGCTGCAGAGTTTTGGAGATATTAGCTGTAGAGATTTCTGTCTCTTCTCCAATATAATGGGACTAAATGGCACTCAGCTTGTAGTGCTCAAATACATTTTGTCGCCGTTGGGCACAAACCTTGTATCTCCATGCTTTGACATTTAATTATTATGTTTTTATTTTTTCATAAATCAGTACTATTGGTCACGGTTGATGTCTGTGAGTTTTACAAATATTTAACCACTGAAAAGTAACAAAAAGAGCTACTTACTTTGACTATGCAGTATTCAAATGGTTTAAAAACACAGGGTTTCTTTCATTTCCTGGAAAGTAACAGTTTTGGACATAAAAAGTTTCTGACCAACATCGACAAACTGAAAAAATCAAAACTGTCTCTTTCCAGAAGTCATGACCCAGTAACTACTTTCTCTCTAGTAGGAAAGAAAGTAGTTCTGGTATATTCTGAAGTAGTTCTGGTAGATTCTACTCAGGAAAGAAAGTTTTCTTAAATGAAACTGCTCACAATAAGGTCTGTGGATTATCTTGAGGAACTGGGTCATTATCTTTGGAAAGAGACGCTGGTTTTGAATTTTTCAAATGTGTGTGTTTTTTTTTGTTTTTGTTTTTTTTGAGTACCACAAGCTGAGTGCCATTCAGTCGCACACCAAACCAAAACACATTCACGCCAAAACTGTGAATAAATTAGACTACAGGCCAGGGGAAAATATGTATTTTTGATTTTAGTGTGAACTTTTGCTTTAATGTTTTGTAATTTTTTTTTAAAGAAATGAAAACAAGCATCATTGTGTGATGGTTGTGTGTGTAACTGTTTTAAAAATAGCGCATTGGGGGGATGAGGGACTCAGTCATGTTTTGAGCAGCCATACTTACAGCTCAGACCACTGTACTCTATCTGATGTGGGGTTGCATGAGGTTCTTATCCATAGTCTGTGTATTACCAGGAGATGCTGGTCGGCACGCCCACAGTTTGTAGACGCAGCAGGAGTACCTGCACAGAAGCTAAGCAATCTACAGCTGTGGACAGGGTTGGCAGTAAAACATATTTTAGACACTTGGAAAAAGGTCCACCCAAGAAAAAAATCAGTATCATTTTAACTGTACGCTATATTTAGAATATTTTCATCACTTTACCTTGGTGTCAGGCAGCCTGTTCCCGAAGGGAAACCTCTGTTACATGAGCCAAATATAACACTCTCAAAAACCAACCAAACTCAATAGGCATAATTTTACCTTGCGGAACACAGGAGTTGCTGGACTGCTGCCTCGATTTGTTAGTTTACTTGCGTTATTGTCTGATTTTGGTGAATCCAAAATAACCTTAAGTCACATAATAACACAAACAAAGTCAGAGATCGAGGCAGCAGGAGTGATGCAACTCCTGTGTTCTGTGACATAAAATTACTGATCACGCCCATAGAATTTGGTTGGCACGGAGAGAGAAATATTTAGCTCATATAACGGAGGTTTCCTGTCAGAAATGGCTGTCTGGCAGCATAGTAAAGCAGTGAAAATATTCTAAATATACTTTAACTGATACTGAATTTGGGGGTGTGCCTGCCGGCATCTAGTATGCACTGACTATTGATAAGTTTGTCATGCAACCCCACAATAAATAATCCAAACTATCCATAGTGGATCTACCATGTCCAAGCAATTTTGAATGGAATGTAAACGATGCTAGTGCTAGTTACATGCAACTAGTAGTTACATGCGATTAAATTACACAATAAATATAATTGCAATCCATTACATTTACTGACAAAAAATATATATAGTTACTCATCAAAATGTTGGTGATTACGTAGGGGTTACATCCAAATATTCTTTTCAGGTTGCCTGGTAAGAGTTCTGCACTGAGGTTGTCCCAAGAATTGAAGAACTGAAATGAGCTGAACTGACAAAGTATATAAAAGGTACTTTTTTTTTTTTCTTTTTTTTTTAGCAATTCTGCCATTCTGAAGCTGTTCTGAATGTAAAATGCTGCAGACAACAGTATTCTTATTTCTGATTCTAATTATTCAATTCAGGATGAGGTGCAACCACAAGCCTCCAGACCAGAGAGTGTGGGACAGCATGCTCTTTTTTTCAGGTTACAGCAACAGCACCTCAAAATGTCTGTGCCCATCTCCAGGTATAATTGTGTGAAATCTATCACTGAAATAAACAGTATAACCTGTAGCTGTAATGTTATAGGCTTTGCAGCTGTAATGCTGTAGATGCACCTCCCTGTTACCTGCATCTCATGCCGCAGCAGTCTGCCAGGTGAAACAGAAGAAGGTTAGTCTCAGTGTCTGCACTATAACAGTCCATCTGATGACCAGAATACTTAATATTCTATCATTACATATACATGATGTTTGTGCACGCTGTAACCTTTAATTGCAATGTTGCTTTATGGTCTTTTGGGAGCCACACTGAATTCAATGTTTGCATCCAACCTGAGGGCCTCTTTTTGTTTTCTTAACAGTGATAATCAACCGAGCCTGCTAGCGAAGGCGGGGAACTATATGCTAAAAGTGCTCTGACGAGCAGTTCCTGTGTCCAATAGGAAGGAAAGTCGTCGTTCAAACCAGCCAATGAGAGCGGTAGGCTGCCGCGCTGCTCCTCTCAGGGCCCCGCGGGGGCGGTGCTTGTCGTCGAGGTCCCACCCCTCAAGGCCGCGGGGTTTGGTTGCACACAGGCTGCAGTTTCAGTTTGTTTTATTCACCATTTTGAGTAGCTGAAGGTAAAAAAAATTTAAGAATATTTGCGTGTGGAGGACGAGCCGCTGCCGTACTTTTATTTTCAGGCGTTAGCTCGGACGGTGGAGTTGTGCGTCAGGCTCGCTCCCCTCGGTGTTTTGCAGAGCGGGAATCTATATTTCTTTTTTTTCCCCGTGCTTTTTCTTCTCCCCCCTTTCTTACATCCTTAACCTCTACAGTATTCCTGCAAAATGTCAAGACCAGTGAGGTAGGTGTGCTAATTCTGTCCTCTGCTCTCCGCTACGTTAATAATAATAAGACACCGCGCTGGCAGGCATAGCAGATAACATGCACGGCTCGACCATGCTGCGTTTTATGAGCTGGGAATTTGTTTATTTCATGAAAAAATAATGGGAACGTGTGCGTGTGTTTCCCTTCTCGTGTGTGTGTGCAGCCTGTGTTTCTAACATGGATCCCAGCAGCAGCAGCGGTGTGGGGGACTGTTCGCCATGTCTCGCGCCGCTGTGTCGTGTCTGCCTCTCGTGCTTTTTAAACGCTTCCATGATGTGCATTGTTGGCTGCTATGTAGGCCAAGCGGAAAATTAGGCGGTGTGATTTAACCAGCTCACTTCTGCCAAGCCTGATAATATTTTTTCCCTCTCAGACTGAGAATGAGAATATGGCTACCCATTCATCCAGGGGAGGCTCTGAAACGCTAATACCCCCCAACACCACCACCACCAAAACTGAAAAAAAAAAATCCCACCAGAGGAGGAGGAGGTGGTGTTCGGCCTCGGGATTTGATCTTGTTACCGCGCAGACTAGGCACGTCTGTGCTCTAGTCTACTGTATATCGTATTTCAGTGCGGGTAAACATTTTAGTCATTTCAGAACAATAGAAAACCTATCTATCGGTCAACAAAAATGTCGTCGTTGGGAGGAAAGAAAAAACCTTGGGAGAGCGGATCTATTTTTTCAGCGCTGGCAGTAAATTAACACTGCTGGCTGATGTCAGAGGAAGGCGGAGAACTACAAAAAGTCACCACACCCCCACAATGCAAGATCCCCAGCGTGATTATAACGCATGGGGTGTCTCCTGGCCCTTTTAATACAGATTAAAACGTCCTTTAGCTTGATTAGAAGTCATTTAATGCCATCAGCTCTATTTATAAAGGTTATCTTCGAAATCTCGCGGTTTCTGGGCATCTAAATGGCGCATTTGTGGCATCTAAATGAGATGTTTTACTCAGAGCTGTTTGTTCTTTCTACGAGACAAAATTGACTTTATATTATTTGGTATTAGAGAAGTCTTTAGAGGCTTCATAAAAATGATAGAGGTTGGAATGAGATCTGATTAATACCTTCAATAAGAAATAAAAGTAAAGTCCGTAATGTTATATTTTTTTGGAACCTCTTGAATTGGAAGTGAACCATCCCCTTTGATAACCCAAAATAATATAACATAATATTTAAGTAATGCAACTTTTGTTGTACATAATATATAGTAGTAATTAGAGCTACAGCGATTAATCAATTATTAGATTAATTGCCAACTATTTGATAATTGATTAATCGACTAAAGTAATTTTTTTTTTAAAAATCAAAATTCTTTCATTTCAGTTTCTCAAATGTAAATTTTTTTTGTTGTTTTTTTGTTTTGTTTCTTGACTCCTCTAAAACTGTAAACTGAGTATCTTTGGGTTGTGGGCAAAACAAGGCATTTGAGGATGTCATCTTGGGCTTTTGAAAACATTCATCAACATTTTTTGCCATTTTCTGGAATATGCAGTATGTTGCTGTGGAAATAAAGCTTTGATTGAGAAAAAAAATCTCACCTGGTATTGTTTGGCATATACTAAATTTTAATGTATGTGTGTTTTTTTTAAAGAAGAATTAATCGATTAAGTGATTTGTTTATTTAAATTTACCAATAATCGATTAATTGATTAATTCACATTTGTCTTGGGCGGTGCTCGGCCCAGGATGCAGCAATGATGCCCTTACAAAACCAAGTCAGTGGGAACTTGTTTTGGTGGAATATGCACATGGGAACGTAAGCCCTGACATTAAAATGGCTAAATCCCTGCAAAAGAAAAGGTAACAGCTGCTAGCTTGTTTATGTTTGTACTGTTAGTGACCAGGTGCTAATTTGCCATTTTCAGTAGGTTGCTAGCTTGGAGATTGTTGTTGTTTCCTGTAGTGAAGGGGACTTTGGAAAGGCAGAAAGGCAGGCTTAGACAGACAGTCTACATTCATTGAGTCAGACTACTGCAGCCCTAACTCATATATAGGGCAGAGGCACAAGAGATATTGTGTGATGATGTTCTGATAGCTTGGTTATAGGCTGAATGGCTGCAGCTTGCATCATTAGCAATACACCAGTTCTCACCCAAACTGCACTTCTGGTCACACACCAACAGCAGTCTTAGAAGTCATGTCTTTTAGATTTCATGTCTAGTGACAATATTGCAGGCGGATACATGTTAAATCTGTAGCCCCTCATTGAAAAATGCTTCCCCAGTATGCAAAGCCTTGAACGACACTGATCTGTTGTGGTTACTTTGAGTAAAGTCTTACTGATCTCTGTGATGCTGCAAAATAAAGACACAATTTGTGTCTGTTTGCTTTAATTGTGCAAATTTGATTTTACTTCAGATTGAGTAAGTTTGTGGTAATTGTATCGTTGGAAATGTGCACAAGGAAAACAGGCAAACATAAAATAAGCTTTAAAAAGACACATCATCTGCTGCATAGAAGTCCCGATTGTTCACACGTGTTTACAGTCTGCCACTCCACACACACAATTGAGCTTAAGGCCAGTTTAGACAGACAACTGAGTTTTGTGACAAAAAACAAAACACAAGGCCCAGTCATTCATCTCAGTTAGGGCCAGTGCTGTGCTGATGCAGAGCGGGAGCCTTAGCAAAAAAGTTGAGCTTGGCTCAACTTTTTCCACTGTGTAAAGCTACACCATCCTGCAGCTCACCATGCCAGTCAAATATGGGCACATTTCAGGTAGTTACTTTGTAACATGAAAGATGTAATTCTACTGTCCTCGCAATCACGGAGATGGAGAATAAATCCAGTCCGTAATTAGGGCATTTTTAGGGCAAGGCCACTTTGGCCCTTGGGCATCACGCCCACAGCGTAGAGCACCGAGGCCTAAACCAGTGGTGCAATAACAATAATAATGACATTGTAATAAGACAAAACAGTATTAGTACAGTCAGCTGATAATTAGCCCGATCAACCGCAGTCAGTAATCAATACAAACATACATTATTAGACTGTGAACCATTAATCAAACCAACTAACTGCAGTCGACATCTGACGACCTTACCGTACTTTAGCAGTTACCTTTTGTCTCTGTGGCCAAGTGGTAGCAAAACATTAAAAATATACACATGGTATTAGCAGTTTGAATTAAACAGAAGCACACTGTGCTTTCCAGGAAAAATACCAAGCCAGATTCCCTTTAAGAAATTAGACATGCTGGACGCCCTTGTAGCTTTGTTGGTGGAGCATGTGGCCCATGTGCAGGGGCTGAGTCCTCGGTGGCAGCTATGGGTTCGGTTCCAGCCTGTGGCCCTTTACTGCATGTCATCATCCCACTCTCTCCCCCATCTTCCTGTCTGTCTACATGCTATCCAGTCTAAAGCCCAAAAATAATCTTAAAAAATAAAATAAACATGACCTATTAATAAGTCTTTGCCCACAAAAGCATGTAACTGTAATTGTCAATTCAGCATCAATATAATTCTTGAAGATAAACTATATTTCTGTATAAACTTGCATTTTGCGCATTACACTATTTTCCACTATCATGTTTGTGTCATGGTATTTGAGATTTTTTCTGCCGTTACCAAAGTAACTACCCAATTTACTGCTTCCTGTTTGGTGCTGGTAAAATACTAACCCATTAGATCTGAGATACCACACTCCAGGGCATCCACAGCACTGGCCGTCTGCCCTGATAAAATGTCTGACAATCAAGAGTTGTAAATTCAAACTCAAGCTTATCAATGTATTATTAAAACTTGTCTGTGCCTGAACCAACGCACAGTCCCTGGCCCTCTTGTTTTCTAAATGCAGTGCTGTTTTCAGCCTGAATGCCAGGTTCCTCTCCCGCCTGAAGAGGAGCACGCTTCTCCACATTTGGTCAGCCATCTTTTACATGTGCCAGCTGGTTTGGAACAGCTGTTTAAAAGTTTTGAAATGGGTCGTGTGACTGGTTGAGAGGATAATGATTATCGCCACATGTGCTGTTTTATACTCCACTCAACACAAGCCTTTTGTGCACATCACTCTGAATTGACAAGGACAACACAATGAGCAAACTACCAATAACGTGTGAGGGCAAGCTGAAATGAAATTATGAAGAACTGACTGGCAAAGAGCCTAGCCTATGTATTCTCTCCTCATCATGAGGAAATAATAACCCCAGCCCTCTGCCTTATAATTTTCAAATATTCCCTTAAAGGTCTAATTTAGACTTGCAGCTCAAAGACTGCTGAGTAGTGTTTTAAATAATACTTTCTAAACCTGCAAACAGCCAGTCTTGTTTGTAGTATTTATTTATAAGAATTGATCTAATAAAATAAGCAGGGTTCACAATTAGCTGCCTTCATGATGTATTAAAAATAACTAATAGCAAAAAAGTCAAATCAATCAAGTTAGCAGAGCCCAAAATTGTTGAAAATGATGTCTTTATATTGCTTATTTTGTCTGACCAACTGTCTAAAGCAATCAACAGATACTGATATGAATGATGTGAAACAAAGAAAAGCAAACGAATGATCACATTGGCCTAGTCAGCACTAGAATTTTTTAAAATTTTAGCCTATATATATATATGTATATATATATATATATTAGTTTGTGATAAATTATTTTACAATAGAAACCCATGATGTGTGCAGAACAAATAAGCAAAAAGTTAGCACCAGTAATTATATTAACTGGTGCTGAAACAATTGGTCAATAAATCGGTTGGCAGAAAGTTAATTAGCAACAACTTTGGTATTTGATTAATAATTTATTTTTTAACTAAAAAGGCCAAATATTACATCTTTTAGCCTGTCCCCTAAAGGGATGGTTTACTCCCAAAATTACAAAAACATATTTTTCCTCCGACATGTAGTGCTATTTATCCATCTAAATTTCTTGGGTGTGAGTTGCAGAGTTCGCTGTAGAGATGTCTGCCTTCTCTTTAATATAGGACTAGATGGCACTTGACTTTTGGTGCTCAAAGTGCCAAAAAATACATTTTAAAAAACTCAACAGCAATATCTCTTTCCACAAATCATGACCTGGTTGCTCAAAATAATCCACAGACCTCGTTGTGAGCCCTTTCATGTAGGAACTACTTTCTTTAGGCAGTAGAATCTACCTGAACTACTTTAGAATTTACTGGAAAGGAAGAGACACTGTTATTTTGTGCTTTGAGCACCACAAGCTGAGTGCCATTTAGTTCAGTTATATTCAAGAGAAGGCAGACATGTCTACAGTAGTGTTGTCATGATGCTGGAATTTTTCATTTCAATACGATACCTGGAAAAATAAAGATTTTTCTGATACCACAGGGAAAAATTAACTCGATGTGGGCATAAAATTTTAGACTTTCATTAACAAATAAATATAATTATAATAGTTTTTCCAACACACTTGGAAGGGGAGAGTGAAACGAGGGGTTTGTAATCTGCAAGCTCACTGCTAGATGCCACTAAGGCCTGTTCAAGCTGTCAGCCCAAATTCATTTTCTAGCACATCTAGATTTATTTTACTCTGGACAGCAAAAACACATGAGATGTGATTTTCCAAATTGGATCCAAGCCACATTTTGGAGCTGGGTTGAACTGCGACTCCTGCAGGATTTCTAAAGATCCATTTCAGTCTCACTCAAGCTGCTCGAATCTGATTTTAAAAGTGTCTTTTGCGTCTCTTGCATCGCAACACACAACGATTGAGACACGCAAATAAATTGTCTGCTGACGCTTTGAGAGGACGTTTCTTTACAGGCTCTCTCCATTTTCCTCCTGTGCTTGAAAGTCGTGTCACCAGTGTATGTGGTTAAGATGGCAAGGTCGTTACCACGGCAACCCAGACAGATAGACGGGTGACATCTGGACACGAATCAGATCTGATCACAGTGCAAACAGTCTGTCTTAAAGATCTGATCTGAGAAACAAATATGATATTCCTGCAGTCTGAACAAACCTACACCAGGAGTCCTTTACTATCAAAAGGCACATTTTTATCCAAAACTTTTCTTGCTTTTGATTTGGCATCCATATCCAAGTGAGACTCAGAACTAGCCACCGGCAGAATTTAGAGGAAAAGGAGCGCAAGTTGTAACGCACACTTTAGTTGATGAAATATCAAAACTTTATTTTCATTCAGTGCATAGATTACACATACAGGCTACACGTAATGCCTACAACAATAAGTAAAGAGTAAAAATTAAAATGTTAAAAAAATAACCATTATTCATTTACATTTAATTTGTCAAAGCCACAAGGAGCCTCTGGAGAGGGACAAAAGAGGCACATGCGGCTCTAGAGCCACAGGTTGCAGACCCCTGGCCTACACATTAGTCCTCTAAATTAAAATACATGCTAACTTCATCAGAAAAGATCTTGTTGTGCAACAGCAGCTGGTATTTTCCCCCAGTTTGAAACTAACAGCTATTTTCATTCTTGAGCAATCTGACAACTAACTTTTCAATTAATCATTTTGCCCAAGAAAAAATCTGAGAAACTAGTAAAAAATGTCTGTTGTAATTTCCATCAACTCAGGGTGGATCTCAAAATGTCTTGTGTTGCCAAAACAACGATTCAAAACCTGAAATTCTCTTCAAGGCGTTCAGTTTGTGATCATGTACAACAAAGAAAGCATTTGGTAGAAGCTGGAACCAACAAATGTTTTGGATTTTTGCTTAAAAATGACCAACTGTTCTTTGATTATCAATATAATTGCTGATTAATTTTCAGTCAATCGATTAATCGGCTGATCTATGCTGCTTTAATAAACTGCAATTGCTACTTCAAAACAGCCTCATGAATACACATGTGGTGTTTCCCCCTTCACTTATTTTAGTTTCTGGTCGAAAGCAGTAGTTGGGAAGGAGGTGATACACTTTCAGAAGTGAGAACGAATCACAGCCCTGCAAGAAAACCACACAATGATCACAGGCTTCCTAGAAAGTAGTCATAACACAGCAGATTGTAAATGAGGCTACCCGCTTTGTACATCGACCTCCAACGTCATGAATTGTATCTTCAGATTCACACACCGTCCCTTCCCCAGTTTTGTGACTCACTAGAGCGGAGCTGGTTGGAAAAATAGTATCTTTCTATGATATCCCCGAGATGTGAATGATAATGTGTGGAAAGCTTGGCGGGCTCGCCAATGGCTGCTGCTGCTGCTGCTGCTGCACATGTCTGAGGCTTTTACTGTGGTGTGTGTCGCTGTGTGCGCGTGTTGTTGTAATCCAAGTACTTGTAAAAGTTTATGGCTCCGTTACCCTCCCCACTCCCACCCCCCACCCCACCACAAACACACACAAACAAACACTGCTCCAGCGTGGTGTTCAACCTGGCTAGGATCCACAGATGCGTAGTTTCCAGGCAGTGCTTGCAGATGATCTGTGGTGCCACCAGTTGTTCAGAGTGATCACTGCACCAGATACTTGTGTCAAATCATCTATATTCTATTTTAATTTGTTTTTAATCTAACTTCTATTTCCTTTTAAATGTTTTAATGTGTGTTTCTGTTGTCTGAAAAGCACTTTAAATGATGTTTGAAAGCTGCTTATTAGGGTGAGGGAAGGACTTTTCTGTGGTTTAAACCTGCACCATTGCAGCTTCTAGAGTTGTGTGTTACCTGAACTGTAGTTGGCTGCTGTTACCTGAGGCTTCCCTCCTACACTTTGCCAAATTAGCCCTGGAAACAGTAGAAGGTAGACCAGTGTCCAGTTCAGTGCCCCCAGCCAGAGGCTGTTTGTGGCTACTCAAACCGGCTAATACAATCCAGACATTCATACACAGCTGACTTGTTTCTGCCTGTAGAAATGCTGGATGTGACATATAATAGCTTGCTTACCCACCCCCCACCCTCCACCACTCATTGACATGTCTAATATTATGTGTGCACTGATCTAATTTAAATGTAATCTGATGCAGTATGTATACTTCTTCACAGGAACAGGAAAGTGGTGAACTACTCACAATTCAACGAGTCTGATGATGCAGGTAAGCGAGATCATATGTGTTTCAATATATGTGACAGGTGATGTGTAGAGCCTGTCGATACTAGATTTTGGAAACAAAATATAATATACGGAATTAAAGCTGCAACGATTAATCGATTATTTAATTATTTGTCAAATATTTAACTAACTAATCGAGTAATCGCTTTGGGTGATTTTTTAAGAAAAGTCCATTTTCTCTGATTTCAGCTTCTTAAATGTGAATATTTTCTGGTTTCTGTACTCCTTTGAGACAGTAAACTGAACGTTTTTTGGTTGTGAACAAAACAAGACATTTTAGGATGCCGCCATAGACCTTAACTTAAATACTTAATACATACATAAACACACTTTTTTTTTTTGTTTCTTACAATGAGCCCACAAATGTGGTTATCCAACACTAGTGACAAAGATGTGTAAAGAGAGCAGGATGTTTTTACAGCTGAACATTAAACTTAATTGTCCAAAATGACATCGGGGCACTGAAACAGTAAACTTTCACTGGTGTTTTTGGTCATTATAAAGAACTAAAAATTGAAAAAACACAAATAGAATATAAATTTGAATGAAGCAAAAGGATCAAATATACATAAATGCTGCCTATAAAGCTAGAGAATAAAACCAATCTGCAAAAATAGATTTTCATATCAGTGCATATCTGAGAACATATAGGCCAGCACTGATAGGGACCCCCTAAAAACTTGGTATTTCGTACGGGTGTCTTACATCCTATGTCACATAAGGTGTTGTGTGCCTGATACACATTCTGATCAGCTCACTCTGGATCATCTCCGCACTTTCTGGATAAACCAGCAAAATAGTAACATAAAAAAGTTGTTTGTTAAACTAATCTTTGCTTTAACCCCAGAACAAAACCTGCAGGAGACATATATATATATTTGATATTATTTTGTCTTCAGTTTACAAAGATACAGTTGGATTTTGATTCCTCGTGTTGATGGCACAGCTGCAACCGTGACTGACATTACAGTTACCTAATCTTCACATGACTTTTACCTGACTGTAGATTTATTTTTAAACTGATCATCATAATGCCATTCTGCAAAATGTAATTAAATCTGGGATGTTGTGGTTAATACAGAGATGAGTAAACTCACAACCTCATTTCAAAGAAACCACTACGCCCCTGAACTTAACATAAATTATGTGCTACAACAAAAACGTACTAAGATGTGGAGTCTGAATTCTGATATCAGAGAAGTATTTTGCCTAAATGGGCTTACAAAGATTAAATAGGCTGATCTCATATTGTACTCTGTATTTTTCAGTTTGGTTTGCCTACTTTTCCGAGCTTTAGAAATAAATCAAGCCTATACTTTGCACGGGCTGAAATAGCCTCGGAGCTCGCCTATGAGCTCACCGAAGCAGGCACCATGACGTCCTGCAAAACCACGCCCTTCTGGGCAAAATACTGAGTTTTTAGGGAGTACTGATACTAATATAGTCCTATAAAGCTGCCAATATCAGGTCAGTAATATTGGTCGAGCTCTTGTGATATCGATGAAATAATCTATTATTGATTCATAATCTTTTATATTATGATATGTATGATCATGTATATTATACTGATATTATACTTATACTGATATATTCTGAAAAATCAATTAATGGATCAATTTAACAGATGGTAAAGTCTACTTTTGGCTAGTTTGCCATTGTAACACCTGACAGATGAAGACACCTCACTCCACTGATGAAAAGATTAAAATCAAATATTGCCTTTCATTCAGAATAGGACTGCAACTAATGATTATTTTCATTGTCGATTAAGCCGTTGATTATTTGATCAGTTAATCTATTCATTGTTTGGTCCATAAAATGGTGAAAAATGTCGATCAGTGTTTCCCAAAGCCCAAGGTGACTTCCTCAAATGTCTTGTTTTGCTCACAACCCAACGATATTCAGTCAAAACGGACCAAAGAAGCCAGAACAATATTTACATTTAAGAAGCTGGAATCACTGAATTTTTACTTATTTAGAAATCAAACCAATTAACTGGTTATCAAAATAGTGATTAATTTAATAATTGATTAATTGTCACAGCTCTAATCCAGAGATATTTAAGGTATAGCTAACTAAACAACATGACAAAATCTCTGATCAAAGACTAATTTAT
>JAJHUR010086362.1:0-11388 GCA_027495735.1 Lutjanus campechanus
GGCATTATGCATGAATAAAATAATGATAAATAGTTTAATCGACTAGTGTTTCTGGTGCCAACTAGCGAGGGTGGCGATGTTAAGTTGTGTAGTCTGAAGTTGGAAGTTGTTGAAGTTCTGTCAATAATTTTCAACCCTCATGTTTTGCATCTTTTTCTCATTTTTTTCCCCAAAGGGAGCTCAGTAATGTAATGTTAGTTCTTCATGGTTCTCTTTTGCAACTTGATTGGATGCTGTCAGATTGGTTCAAACAAAGTGGATCATGTGAATCAAGTGTCGACTTGCTTTGAATGAAGTGTTAATGTTAGATGATTCAGGAAATCAAGGGAAATTAACTGATTTGTGGATTCACACTTTTTAAATTACAGACGTTTTAATCTTTGGGCAGATCTTTGGGAATGTATCAAGTATTTTTTTTAAGTCAAAAGGTTCAAGTCCAAGCGAAGTCACCAGTCACTGGTGTTAAGTCCAAGGCAAGTTTCAGTTTTTGAAGTCTCAAGTCATCAAATTTGTGACTCAAGTCGGATTTGTGTCCAGATCATGTGGTTTATATGAAGCAACATCATCATGCAGAAACCTACATCAGGTCATTTTAAAAAGGGTTTGGGAAAACAGCATTTTGATGCTTAAACAGATACCTTGATCAAAATCTGAATGTTCTGGAAAGCTGCAGATGATATAAAAACCTTAAACTCTCTGCCAGTCGTGCTTTGTGGTTATAAATCCTCTGTGGAGCATTCAGAACAATAGAAAAATAATACTCTCATTAATGATGAAGGGTTCCCGTTGTGCTTTAACTCACTGTAACTTCATGTACGGTGGCAGTGATCTCCTCAGTGCAGGAACATTGTTATGGATACAGTCTGTATTGTGACTGTATCATGACGTCACTTGCATAACAAAATGCTGATGTATTCATCCAGTAACACTGTGAATTTCTTGGAAACCTTATTGTGTAATGAACTAATGTGTGTCATCTTGTTTCTGCTCTTGGTTATTGTAATGATATGAGTCAGCCCATATTAGAAAGAACCCCCCCCCCGCCCCCCCTTCTCTTTTCCACGTTGTTTTAACTTTTCCTTTCTGGCAGGAGCAGACGATCAGATCGCTGCTTTTCAAAGGGGGAAAAAATTGACCCTGGATCAAGATGTGTTTGGATAAACTCTGTTATCAGCATAGTCTGGCTCCACACCATCAAATGTGTTGAACGAGTTGACGATTCAGTCTGATACCAGGCTCTGATCTGCAGCCAGTTTAAGATTTCTGAAAACATTTTCCCTCAAGGAGGAAACCAAAAAACAAAGTGATAATTAGAGATGTCATCTGCAAGATATTAAACTTCCCGGTTTGCTGTAAATCTGCTGTTTGCCTTGTGAAACTCTGTTTGACTGGAGTGTTACTCCCAAATTCTTGTACATATTTGTGGTACATTGTGGACACTTCTACACCGGGTCCTGCCTCAGTTTCTACATTCCAGACTCGTGTTGTGTTACTGATTTAGGGATGTCTCCATTAGACGTTTTTTGCTCCACCATCCAAGTCTGTAACTCTTGAGTTAAGTCAGACACTTGAATTCAAGAATCCAAACACCAAAGATTATTTCTTTAAGGGATAGTTCACCCAAAAATGAAAATTCAGTTATTATCTATGTACCCTCATGGCAACTGAGGGTTGGGTTTAGTTTTTTAGTCCACAAAACACTGCTGGAGTTTCACATGAATACAGCGCTGGAGAATCTCCCAAACCACACACCACACACACACACACACACAGTTCAGATGGTGTGCATGCCCACGTCAATGTGGCTCCTACAGTGAGGATTCAGGCTAAAAACATGCTGTAAATGACGTCTTTCACATCAACTTTTACTGTTTCATATTCACTTTCAGCTGTGTCAGAGCCGTGTTAAGTTACTGCTGATGAAACCCCCGAATGTTTGTGCTGCTTCATAATAAAAGCGTTTAAAATAATGAAACAGCACAGGACTTTTATTGTGAAGAATTTAAGGAAACAGTGCAATTATCCCAGAGACATAAATGAACCACTTTACAGCCGCCAGACTCGAGCCTCCTTGAGCTCGTCTTCAGTTAAAAGACACACCTTCAAGCAAGTAGCCCCGTTATCATGGAAATACGAACCATGCTGGGCTGGTGAGCCGAGTCAAACCGAGTCAAGCCAGGCCAGCTCTGTGTATGGAAAAGGGCCACTAGACTTCTGCTCCTCCTTTTTGCTCTGTTTTCAGGCTTTAGAAAACCAAGCCCGCGATGGGAGACTTTGGCCAGAGTTTGGGCGTTCCTATTGGCTGTTGCTGATACGGCTATGCGCACTTGTCCCTTCAGATGGTGAAAGCCTGATTCAGTGGCAGAAAATCCTGCAGAAAATCCTGCAACCTGTGATAAATTTCCAATAACTCTGGCATGAAGTACAAAACAAGGAGGTTCAGGCTCCTTATGTTTTGGGCAATGATGCTCACATTGACAAGTTGCAAAGAGGCGTGATGACAAACATAACTTTTTTTTTTGCTGTTCAAGCTTGTGGGTTTGGTGGGAGGGGCTTAGCGGAGTGATATAAGCAGCAGAGTGAGAGGCAGGAGGTTTTGCAAAATAAGATCTTTGTCTAGCCTCTGTCTCCTAATACTTCTTAAATTTGGCTCCTGAGAAATAGCCTTTGTCTCGTCTCAGCCCGACACTAATTTGAGCCCAACTGAAGGTTCTTTTTTTGTCTCACTGCACTGATCTTAAATTAGTCTTAAACAATCAGCTCTTGAGGTAACAGTGAGATCTAAAAGAAAATTTGTCTTCAATGAGAGTTTAATTTGTCTCAGTCGTCAAATTAAAGTATTGTTGCTCCGTACGGTCGTCAAGGAGAAACTTCTGAGACACCTCTGAACTCAGCACAACATCTCCTGCTTTTCTTTTGTTTTGCTCCTTTTGTCTCCTCAGAGGGGGTTTAGGAGAAACAGATGAGACTTCAGTGAGCTCGGGCTCAGAATCTTATTTATTTCTCATAAGACAAAGAAAACGATCGTGAGAAACAAAATTGAACTCTCGGCGGAACTGATTTTAAAACTCCGATGTGAGTGTGATGTCATATCCCTGATGTTTTTCTTAAGCTGGTGGAAAATTAGCACCATATGGCTGATGTGAATATCAGTGTGACTGGATGTCAGAGTGTGTCACTTGCAGTAAGATGAGACCCCTGATAGTGTCGGTGCAGCAGAAACACAGTGAACTCTGCATACTGGATTCTACATGTAAGTGATCCAGAGAGCTGATGAACAACAATGAGCTTTTCTGCTGTTCCTTCCTTTTTTAAAATATATTTCTACAGCACACTTAATCAGAATTTCAGGAACTAAGAAACAGCCCTGTTTTAGTTTGCTGACTGTGCATCAGAAGGTTATACACTATGTTGTAACTGGCAACATTCAGAAGCTGCAGGTTCACATTTTGTAGCACTGCAGAGTTCACTGTATAGCTTACTAATCAGACTGAACTGTCTGTTTGAGGGCGGGGAAAAGCACACACACATAAATTGTGTGTGACACAGACCATATATTCTGATTCCCTCTGTGATTTACGCAGTTCCCCTCTCCTCGCAGCCTGTCTTTTAAAGGACAAATCTGTAATATATTTATTGTAATAAATCATAAAATGGCCACGATATGTCATCAGAGATCAAGGAAGCATGTTAAGTTGAAATACTTGCTTCACTTGACATGAACGCTACAGCCGTGGTGACCAGAATAACTGTTTTGCATGTCCAGTTCATATTAATCAGAGTAATAATTCATGCTGAATTTTCACAGAATAAGTTAAGTGTCTGTTTTTGAGCTGTAAGAAATCATAAATAATCTTGTAGAAGGCACAGATGTTTATAACTGTTAAATTGAGCAAAATGTTAATGGGGTTTGGCAGCAGTGAGACAGGCAGCCACTTAACTCATTGTCCAGAGTGTTTTATTTCAGAGCAACTTACAGTGGAGGACTCGTCGTCACTTGTTATTATCAGTTTACAAGGTTGTGTGCACCCTGCGCTCCTGCAGAGCTCCCGCAGCCTGCCTGTCTTTGCCATGTCTTGGGAGGAAGGGGACCTATTTAATATGCAGTCTATGGCTGTACTCATTTTTGCACGCCCAATGGCTACAAATTGCCTCTTTAATGTTTTCTGGAGTCTTCAGTAGGAGGGACTAAGATGCAAATGAAGTAAACATGGATGCAATTAAGGGACAATCTCTGGTCACTTTTCATATGCACTTTAAAAGAGAAGTAGAAGACTAGTATAACCAAGTTTCATCAAATTCACGAGAATTCAATCAAATTGTATAGAACAAAACGTTATATAGTACCAGCAGCGTCGTTCTAATGTTTACTGTGTATGAGCACATTAATACCCAGCAGCCCTCCACCTTGGCCAGGCTCCAGCCTTTGCCTCATCATGTTAATAAATCATGTATTTATCTGGTGAAGCAGTCCAGGCGCTCTGAATGATCAAGGCCCCGTGTGATCACAGGCAGACTGCAGATACATAATGTAACAAGGTCACTCACTATCAACAATGTTCCATTAGAAATGAAACACGATCTGGTCATTTGGTCTGTCAGCATCCTTGATGCAAAACAGAAAAGAGAGCAGGCAGCTTTCATATGCTGTTAGTGTGTGTGTGTGTGTGTGTGTGTGTGTGTGTGTGTGTGTGTGTGTGTGTGTGTGTAAGCCTGTATTACATTAGTAGTACATGTAATGTAACATTAGTCAATAAAATAAAATGAAATTCCAAAGTAATGTTTTCATTAGACAGTTGTGGTAATAATGACTAAATAAATCTGCCATATTTGTATCAACCCCTAAGGATGCTGTTGACCACTCTACACTAGCTAGCTGCTTAAGCTAACGTTAACATCGGGGTTGGGAGGGTTACTTTAAGATACAGTTACTAATTACCTTTTAAAAGTCAGTAACATAATCCAAGTGTTAAAGTAATGTAGCTTGATTACTTTCCATTACAATTATTTTCTCAATTTATGGATTAGTTGTTTGTCAGAAAATGGTGATAAATGTTGATTAAAGCTGAAGATGACGTCCTCAAATGTCTTGCTTTGTCCACAACTCAAAAATATTCCGTTTACTGTCAGAAGGTTGATGTGTGTGTGTGTGTGTGTGTGTGCTGCAGGACGAGGTGATTGCAGTGTCTGAGAAGGTTGTGGTTCGCCTGGAGGACTTGGTTAGGTGGACAGTGTGGGACGAGCATGCCTGGACCAGAGGGATGAAAGCCTTACCCCTCAAGATGAACCCGGTGAGGGCAAGCAGAGGCAGAACAGACTCCTTCCTCCGTTACCACGACTCAACTCTCAACTGTGGCCTTCACTTCAAAGATGTCTTGAAGGAGAAAGCAGCGCTGGGTAAGAACTGATGTCTCACCTCTCTGCAGAGTCATCTGACATTATTTTCCAGTATTATTTACTCTGTTGGCACTTCCACAAGAGACAAAGGGTGGATGGAGGGTGTGTTGCGTAAGCCTTTTTTTCCCACTAGTACCCAGCAAAATGTTCAGCTGTCCTTGCATGGTTAAAATGACGTCTAGGTGTTCTATTCCTGCATGGAGATGAGATGGGACAGTCAATAATGGAGGCTTTGTGCTGTCAGCTGTTACATCAGACCGCTGCTGTCAAATCAATAGTCTCAGTCTGAGAGCAGAGAACTGTCCTATGGATGAGAGCTGGGTGATATCCCTTCTCACTGATGTACTTGTAACGTACTTCTAGATCTCAGACTTATTCTGTGCTCACAAAAGGTTTATTTCTGTCAAATGTTCACATTTTCAACTTTCATTTCTTTTACTACAACCACACTGTTGGAACACGTGCACAATGTGTCTTGTCAATGTCTTTATGAAATAAACAGGGACGTCTCTGAACAAGACCTTGTCTGGATGGCAGCTTATGTTGCTCCACAACCTGCATGTACCTTTCAGCATTAATGGGGCCTTCACAGATGTGAGAGTTACCCATGATGCCATGGGCACTGATACACGCCCATGTGGACTCAGACCACAGTGCGCTTTTCCACTTTGCGTCAGTCCATCTCAGATGAGCTGTGAAATGGTTCACCACCTACTTGCATGAAAACAACACTTGCAGATTAACACATATTTACCATGAAATTTGGGGATAATTCGCAGGTAAATTCAGAGAAATTTCAAATATGTTGCTTTGTAACCAACTACATGAAAATGGTCCTTGCTAATTATCACATAATTAACCATGACACGTATGGGTAATTTGGAGGTAATTTGTGGGTAATTTCTAAGAAATATAAAATATATTACCAAGTATTTACCAGGAAATTATGGGACCTGGAAATTGAAGTGTTACCAAAACTCCTTTGATTGAATGCAGTCACTGATTAACGGTTAATAAGTAACTAATACTCTGAGTTAGAGTACTTACTTTCTTTTTCTCAAGTATTTGTCTAACACGAGTACTTTTACTTGTAATTGAGTAATATTTTAGTAATGTAACAGTACTAGTACTTGAGTACAGATTTTCAGTATTCTTTCCACCAGTGTTTATGTCAAATCATTAATGTAGCAGGAGACATCAAACATGTTCACGAGACACGAAAAGGAGCTGGAATCACAGCTAACTGTCTGTCTGTCTCTCTGTCTGTCTGTCTGTCTGTCTGTCTGTCTGTCTGTCTCTCTCTCTCTCTCTCTCTGTCTGTCTGTCTGTCTGTGATGGTTTGTCTGCAGTCTTTGCCTCTTTTGGAGCCAATACATATTTAAATGACTCATCAAAGTGCTGATAAGACACAGTGGAACTGGGCTGCATCTCAATTCTCTTTTTTGTGGATGATCTATCAAAAAATGTCCCTGCACATTCATTTAGTTTGGATAAATAAGTAAGACATTATTGTGTGTGTGTGTGTGTGTGTGTGTGTGTGTGTGTGTGTGTGTGTGTGTTCTTATTTATTTGCACATTTATTTGTTTTCATCTAATAAACACCAAACAGAGACATTACAGCTTTTATGAATGCAATAAAAACAGTGGAATGAGGACAAGAACATTACGCTTTCATTAAGCTGTCACTGATGAATTTCACTTTCTGTGCTTTTGTAAAACTCAAATTTAATTTGCCTCCTCATTTGCATAATTGCATGTAGCAGAACAGCGTGCACTTTTCTCTTCTGCTTTGTTGAGTTATAGTTGTATTTTCAGTTCTCTATACCGACTTTTATTATGCTGATGACAGTTTGGTTTTGGTGCCAAAAGAGCAACTTCACACTAGTTCCACTCACTACAGTAATGACTGTTTGCCTCGAATGATTCATTGAGACATGACATGCAAGTAAAGCTAACAGCTTGGTTGAGTGTGTTAGTGCCCATGGCATCATGGGTAACTGTCTCATCTGTGAAGGCCCCATTAATGCTGAGAGGTTCATACAGGTTTTGGAGAAACATATGCTGCCATCCAGATGACGTCCCTGCTTATTTCAGCAAGTCAATGACAAGAAACATTGTGCACATGTTCTGGCAGTGTGGCCTCTTACTGAGGAGCTGCTATGTTAAATATGACTCAAACACTGAAGCCAGCCATGTCCCCTTCCATCTCTTTATTCAGGTGAAGGCTTGGGTCAGAAGCAGGTGCTGGTCCTGTCCTACCCCCGGTACTGCAGGTACCGCTCGGTTGTGGCCCGGCTACGTGAGCAGCCCGGATCCCTGCTGACCAACCAGGTGGTTTTGGCGTTGGGTGGCATCGTAGTGATGTCTGAAAACACGCACATCCTGTACTGTCGAGACACGTTTCACCACCCCACACTACTGCACAACAAGAGCATATGTGATGAATTTGGTGAGTAAGACTCAATATAACACAGACAGTCAAACAATATATAGAATTTAACAGGGATAGTTACTGTAATATGTCAAGATTTTCACCACTAATTCAGGTTTTAATCTTCCTTTTCTTCTTCTTTGGGGTTTAATGGTGGTTGGCATCTGTGTGTGTTGCATTACTGCCACTCACTGCATTTGAAAAGCTTTACTGTGCAAATTATTTACACCCAAAATCATTCCATTTGCAACATTGTCCACCCTATAACCCAGACCATGTCTGAGTTAGTGCAAACCCTTCCCTGAGTGTACAATCCAGATCTTCTCCTTGCACCATCCAACTTCTTGATCCTTTTCGGATTTCCCCTGAGTTTCAGCTGCACAGTTAATCACCATTGCAATAAATGCCAAAAATCCTCTTTTCTGCTCTGGTTTCTCTTGTGTTGCCTTTATTTTGTTTCACCCCTTTTCAGTGAGTGTAAAACCCTTTTGATTTTATTAACTTTCATGTCACTCTGTAAAATAATCCGCATACAGTCTCTCTGGGAGTCCCTCCTCAAAAGTCAGACACACAGACTGATTTGCTTCTTTCCTCCTTGAAATCTTGTCATTCTTTTTGCTTCACACAAACACCTGTAATCCATAAAGGACTCGCTGTCTACTGACAGTGGTACGTCACCCACCACTCCTTTCTTCCTCCCTTCTGCTCCGAGTGGAAAACAGGTCACGCAGCTGTAATCCTTGTATTACGTATTTTAAAGGGCTCGATCTCTTTGACACTTTGATATACAATCAATGATAACCATCCCACTCCTCATAATCCTGACTGATCTTATTGCTCCCATGTTTCCTCCAACAAGCTTTCCAACTACATGCAGATCCTTGAAAATACCCTCCGTTTGGGTAACAGCTATCATTCCCACAAGATAATAGTACCACTAGAATCACCTGAAGTACTAATCCTTTTTCTCTTATTTTCTCATATCCTCATTTTCAATTTCGCTCTCTGATTCCCACTCCGACGCCATCGCCAGCCACAATTCTTTATAATAGATTGTAATAATTTATACTTTGGTTGGTTGGTTTGGTTGGTTTCAAGCCAGGAAATTAGGTCGTTAGTGGAAAACCAATGTACTATGATAAATAATAGAGGAGCAAAAGGAATGTACCATAATTGCATCCAAGAATATTTACTTTTCACTGACACTAACAAGGCTCCTGGACTGAACACTCACAGAGAGCGCACAGAGAACCCAACAACAGACAAGTTTAAATTTGGCCTGTCAGCAAATTATTCACAGATTAAAAGACTTGCAACTCAGCTTAGACTTTAACAGCAATGACTCATGACTTTTTGTTGACTTTATCCTTTTGACTTGATAATACTTGATACTTTCCCTCAAGTCAGTTATTTAAAAAGTGTGACTCAGCTACATTAACACTATTCTTTCTCAGCAAGTCGACACTTAATTCACCAGACTCACTTTGTTTGAACCAATCCGACAGCGTCCATTCAAATTACAGGAGAGAACCATGACGAGCTAACGTTATGTTACTGAGCTCCAGTTAGAAATAAATAATATCAGAGATCATTTTGTTTGGGAATGAAAACTAAGAGGTGGTCAACAAAAAATGAATGGCAGTATGCGAAACGTGCACGTCGAAAGTTACAGATAGAGGACGCAAAAACTTCCAACTTCATATGACATTTGAAGTTGCACAAAGAACGGTAAGTCGAGGCTCTGTTTGGTGAAGAGTGCGTAATGACTTTTTCAGGACACAAAACTCAAATGAGAGTTAAAAGAACTGACTTGCAAAGAATGAATGACTTTCAGTGCAGTGAAACAAAAGGTATGGAGGGAAAGGGTCAGTAAAGAATCAAAAACGGAAACAAAAGAGGGAATAAAGACAGATAAATGCTGTAGTCAATTTATTTTTGTGTGTGGATTACACTAACTTTATTATAGATATTCTAGACACGAAGACGCTCCATTTATTCTTTACTTTGACATCTATTGTCTGAACATTTCAAAGAATCCTGTCACAGGAAGAGAAATCTATAGCTGATGATGATCACAGGTTCCAGTGGCTTTTGATGATTATTAAATGATAACTTTGGATCACAAGGTCGTCAGATAACTGGAAAAAAAGTGTGGATTTGTTGCATAGTTGACTCTCGATCAGACATCACAAGTAGAGTGGTCAGCAGCTGTAGAGCAGGTTGATCCTCATGATGTCCCAGTAGGACATGCCTTGCCTCTGGCCGATCTGAACGTTGGGGTCGGGGATGGGGGTGATGGAGTCTCTGCCGTACTGGATGGAGAAGGCCGTTCTTCCATAGTGCATGATGGAGGAGTAGTCGTAGGGAGTGTTGAGGTTGTTGGTGGCCTGCCTGTAGAAGTTGTAGGCCATCTGCGGGTCGATGTTCTCCCAGTTGATCCTGACGTAGCCGTCGCGGTCGCTCCTGGTCTGCTCGTGCTGGAAGCCCAGAGCGTGGTTGATCTCGTGCTGGATGATGCCGTGGTAGAGGCAGCCCTGTCTGTTGAGAGAGAGGACCTGTCTGCCTCCCTCTCTGCCCAGAGAGGAGAAACATCCGGCTCTGTTCTCCACGCTGATGTAGTCGTACTCGTTCTGACGGGGGACGAAGCGGAGGCAGGTTCTGCTGTGGTAGTCCTGCATGGCGTATTCGATCTTCTGCCTCTCCCAGGTGGGGAACTCGCTGCTGATGGTGTAGGGGATTATCACCAGGCCGTTGGAGGCTTTCCTCCACAGGCAGCTCTGGGACCAGCACGTCATGGCATTTCTGGTCCTGGGGGCCAACAAGTCTCCTTCCCACAGGATCTCACTGGTGCCGTTGTTGGAGGTCAGAATCCTGGTGGTGATGTCGACAGAGTCGTCTTCATCCCCGCTTCCTTCCTCCATGAGAGGATGTGCCTGAGAGAGACGGAGCAGGAGCAGCAGCAGCAGGCTGACAGAGGGAGTCATCTTCAGGGTGTCTCTGCTGGCTGTGGAGCTTCTGTGGAGAGCTGCTGTGGAGAGACTCCTTGAAGCTTGATGTCTGACTGTCTTCAGTCCAGGCTCTTTATACTCTCCTCTACAGGTGTGTCTGCAGGAGGATTATGGGTTGGGGTCCACACTGCTAGGCCTAAATAAACCTCTTCAGGGAGGACTCCTCAGACAAACCTACTACTTCAACATGGTTTGTTATCTCAGCTCAGTAGATGGATCATCACGGTTAGTTTTTTGGGTTGGACATGTTTTTTTTACCTTTTTTGATGAGACATAACATCAGTAATTTTGCCCGCACAACCTTATGCATATCTTGCCAATTGCCATAATGAGTTGTGTTTGTCAGTATGTTGTCAGATGAATGGAGACCCAGTGTTGGGGAAACTACTTTAAAACTAGCTGGTATTAACGCTTTATTTGACATGGTGTGCGTAAGACATTCACTGTCAAAGTCATGACACCTGTAAACATGAGGGAGTCATAATTAATGTTTATGACTGTTGTGATTAAGTGTCATACAATCAATTATGCCATTTGTGATGCTGACATTGT
>JAJHUR010086363.1:0-17525 GCA_027495735.1 Lutjanus campechanus
ATAATGAAAATACCAGCAGTACAATGAAGATGAACTTACATTTAAATCATTTTCCATTATTTTTCAACAGAATATTTAAAAGGTCAAATTGGAATATCAATATTGAATTCCAGTGATCATACAGATTCAGAATCCATAGTTAAAACTCAGTTATTGGCTGCTTCAAACATCTCAGTCTGTTCTGTTCTGTGAGTTAAACTCACTGGTGAAGACAAAAAGGAGAAAAAAAAAAGGCTCTCTGTTGTAGGTGTGTGTGTGTGTGTGTGTGTGTGTGTGTGTGTGTGTGTGTGTGTGTGTGTGGACAGCCTTGAGGCAGGAGCAGAGGGGAGCATGACGATGAACCTGAACTCTGAGTGAACTCCTCCTCGGACTACACTTCCACCTCCTCTGTAGTGAGCCGCAGAGCATCTTCAGCCTCTGTTTCATCCAGCCCCCCTGCCCCGGCCCAAGGGAGCACAGAGTGCTCTTTGTGTGTGCGTGTGTCGACACACATCAGGCCTCACAATGCTGAGTGTCCAAATGACCCCCCAACATGTAAGAGAGATCTCAGGTGGAGTGTCATGATGTCATTGTGGTGTGTTTTATAGTGATATGTCTGCATGCAGGGGCAAATATATGCACACAGTATGGCACAAACGATGTATCTTGTTCTGTGTCTTGACAACGTGTGAACAGATGAGTATATTTCCCACTTTTAACATGTGCTCAGATTGTTGCAAACATACATTTGTTTAAAGGAGAAATCTGTCATATATTTACTGTAATAAATCATAAAATGACCACAATATGTCATCAGAGATTAAGGAAACATGTTAAGTGAAATACTTGCTTCTCTGACAACAACACCACAGCTGCGGTGTGAAATGTTTTACTCTTTTGTTTGCCTGTTTCACATTAATAAGGGTTCAAATTAACGCTAATTTTTTGCTAAATAAGTAAGTGTCTATTTATGAGTCATAAAAAAATCATTAATAATCTTTTAGAAGGAGCAGATGTTTATGATGGTTAAGTTGAGCATATTAGTTGAGTCTGGCAGGCAGTCACTGAACTCCAACTCCAGTGTGTATTTTCAGAGCAGTGGGTTTTTGTTTTTAGGATAAAGGGCTTAACTTTACGTTGACAGACAACTGCCAGCTGATCAGTCTGAGTCGATCTGAGTTTTGGAGACATCAGCTGTAGAAATGTCTTCCTTTTCTCCAGTATAAAGGGACTAAATGGCACTTGGCTTGTGGTGCTCATAGCACAAAAAAAAAAAATTCAAAATCAGTGTCTCTTTCCAAAAATTAGGATTAGGTTACTCTTCCATAGAAAGACAATATGTGTTGTAGATTTTGGATTTTTGAACTGTCCCTTTAAATTGGATACTCCAGTACATAATCAGCCATAACATGTCATTTTTACACTTGTGTAGATTAAACAAACAAGATATAACATGTTAATTACTGAGCTTTAAAGGTGCTGGTAGGCGGATTTTGTTTCTGTTCTGGACAGAGCCAGGCTAACCGTTTCCAGTCTTTAAGCTAAGCTTAGCTAACCTTTACCTGCTGCAGCATCAATCTTATGAACACGTTAGCTATTAAGGAAAATGTTAAAAATGTTCCAATTGCCCCAGGTCTCCCCTATCTCAAAATATTGAGTTAGTCTCTCAGAACAATGAGAACTGTTCTGAAAATAACTTAGTGCCTGAAAATAATAACTTTGCTAACTTAACGTTGTTCATTATTTTAAGTTTGTAAGGTGAAGAATTGCAAAATGTCACTTTTGTGAGGTTGTTCAGACATCGACAGTGCAGATGTGTTCTTTTTTTTTTCAAACTTCCTGAGGTGTGTTAATTTAAACTATAGAATATGTTTATTATTGAGGCCACAGTCAGTGGTGATGTCTCACTGAACTGCTTTATGCTTAGATGCGTTTCTTCCCCCCTCATGTCTGTAGTGTAAATGAGGAGGACAAAACTTTAGAGACACTTCTCAATACTGATTAGTCAAGTTCAACACCACCGCAAACTAAAACCTCAACACAAAGCCCGGTTAGATGAATATCTTTCTGACAGCTATATCAAAACTGAATATTATCATGATAAAAAATGGCAGAAGAGTTTTATTGGACTGCATTAGATTTTACAGGTGTGCCTATTGAGCATTTATGAGCACTATAAATATAATAAATGGTTTATAACACAACATAATGTAGTTGTAACGAGATAAAATGACATTTGGAAGTAATAAATTTCATTCCGCATCTTTTATGTGTTTACTTTATTGTCATTAATTATCTGTTTATACACCAACTTCCATTTACAAGTCATAATTACAGTTAATAATAATAATAATAATAATAATAATAATAATAATAAATCAATTTTATATAGCGCCTTTCAAGAAACCCAAGGTTGCTTCACAATAGCAAACAATGACAAAATCACACAGACAACCACAAAATCACATGACATGAACAAACAAATAAGTCAAGTTGCTGACAAATACATTAAATACATTAATTAAATGTTTATATAGTGCTTATAAATGCAAAATAGGATTGGGTTAAATTTAAGTGTTACAGTATATTCAAGTATATACTATAAAATAACTCTGAGCCCTGAGATCCCATTTATCGATGAAAAACTGTTGAAACAACAAACAAGACTAAAAGAAAAAAGACATTATCACTTTATTTTGTAGTTAAGTTTTCTACAGACATTTACACAATGTTGGTATGTTGTTGAGCCCCATGCTTTCTACTCATATTTCCATAAAAGCATGTCAAGAACAAAACCAAAGCCCACAAAAGTGACAGCTAGAAACAGTTGGAACGGTGGAAAGACGAACCAAGAAAGTTTCGGTGAGTTTTGTTTTGTTTCTGTCGAGTTTGAATGAAGTACGATGTTAAAATTGTTGTTTCTTTAAGTAGAGTCTGGTGGCTTTGGCAAGAGCAATAAAACGTCTTTTTCTGGTTAAACAAAAAGGATCATACTGGACAACATTTGCCGTCCCCATCTCTCACTGAGACACAAAACCATGGAAAATTACACACTTTTCCCTTTAAGTTAAGATTATTTTGTCAGACTATTAACAGCTGTAACACCAAGAACAGACACCCTGAACCCTTCCAAAAATCTCACGAGAAGAAGATGTGATTGAAGCATTGATTGAACGGGGCATGATTAAAGGCCTTACACGCACTTGAAGGTAGTTTCAGTCTCCTCCCTAAAGGTTTAACAGAACCCGAGAGTGAGGCAGACGTCAATCAAGCGCTGTCTATACACGCCCACAGAGAGATGTCTCATCAGTCAAAATAAGTGGAGTTTAACATGGGCGCTCAGGGCATTTCAGATTACTCCACTGGTCAGAGAGGAGGTTTAAATAATAGCTGGCATAGCAACAGTTGCTAGGCATTTAGCCAGCATTCAGTCACCTCAACCATTAATCTTTCATGTAGTAATTAAGCTAATTAATTATACAAAAACTGGAAACAATTTCTCAGTTTGACAGGAACACAGTGTGCCATTCTTCCTCTGAGAAACAGAAGACCTCATTGTTAAGGCAAATCTATAGGCCTAAGTCATAGATCAGACATGCGCTGCTAAGGCTGCAGCTCAATCAAGCCGTCTTTAAAGACAGCTAAGCTCCCATTTAAAGTCTGCTTTCGCTCTAAACGTGGTGGCGATGCACGAGGGTTCAGAAAGCAGGAAGCAGAGATGTTTGAAGCAGTTTCTTTAGGGAAGTATCGCTGTTTTTCGGTCACGCCCCATGCACACTCACACATTCACACCTAGATGCTGCCCAGTACAAGCAGCAGAGGTGGAGACCTGAGCCACAAATTTGATTACTTTAGATTTGACTTGATAAGATTAAAAAAAAGCAACTGGACATGGACTTTAACACCAATGACTTGTGACTTCACTTGGACTTGAGCTTTTTGACCTTAAAACACTTGATACTTTTCCCCAAGCCAAAAGATGAAAAAGTATGTGTATGAATCCACAAATGTATTATTTCCTCAATCAACTAATGCTAATGCTATTCATTCCCAGATCCACTTTGTTTGAACCAGGCCAACAGCACCCAAGGAAGTTGCTGGAGATAACCATGAAGAACTAACATTACATTATTGAGCTCCAAGTGGTAAAAGTGATACCACAGAGTTTTGTTTGCATATAAAAAGTATGCAATGGTTCACAAAAAACTAATTTCAGGATGCAAAACCTGCCGCTTGGAAACTACAGATGGAGAAGTAACAACTTCCAACTTCATTTGAAATTTGAAGTTGCTCACAGAAGATGAGGCTGTGTTGTTAAAATGAAATTACATTTGGTAAAGAGCACATTATGACTTGTTTAGGATTCAAAACTCTTGACTTGGGACTCGATTAATTGCTTTCCAAATTGCAGAAAAAACCAATAAGCCAACCACACAAAAGCAGAAACCTGTCTGGTACACGGTGTCGTGATCATAAAAAGGATGAGATTTTTGCTGACAATCTTGTCCTTCCTCCCAACAGTCAAGATGTTGCTGCGCTGTCGGCTGGCTCTGGTGGCTGGTAGGGGTGCTACGACCTCGGGCAGCAATCCCAGGATCAAGGTCAAACTAACAGAAAATGACTTTGAATATGGTAAGCACTGCAGCACCAGCTTCCTCTTTCAGTTGAAACAACAACAAAATCCGACACCGAAACAACATCGTCAGATTTTCTTGCCTCAAGCTCTCGAAGCTCTTTCAAGCTCGGCATAGAACACACTGTACTCCAGAAAAACTCAGTGCTGTGCATTCAGAAATGTACTTTTTGTGCAAGAGACGAGCGGCGTCCTTTTTGCATGGTTTGCTATCGTCCTGTCGAAGATTTAACCTTTTCTGGGATGAAAACTTGAGACTTACGCAGTGGTGGAAAGAGTTCTGAAAATCTGTACTCAAGTACAATACTGTTACATTGCTAAAATAATACTCAGTTACAAGTAAAAGTACTGGTGTTAGAAATATACTTCAGTATTCAGTATTAGTTACTTTTAACTGTTGATTTTTCCCAAACCAGTAGTTGAAAATGCTAACAATCAATTAATCATTAATAATTTATAAGATAAAAAACATTTTTTCCCTCATTCTCAATCCTTTTTCTGTTTTCCTTTTTCCTTTTTTTCCCCTTATTTTACATCTAAGCCATGCCAGACAAAACATGTCTATTCCTGAATACCCATGAATACATTTTTAATTTGTTAAATTCTTAATAGCAATTAATCGATTATTGATTAATCCCTAACATCCTTACTCCAAATGTGAGCAAACGAAGCATTTTGTTTTGTTTTTCATCCATATGTCATCGTTTTCATTGGCCTGTTTGCAATCAGATCACATCATTGGCTTTTAGAATTAGTACTCAGTACTTAACTATGACTTAAAAAGTAACTAAGTAGATTACATCTTGCAATGCATTCTTAAGTACAGACTTGAAAATCTACTCAGAAAAGTACAAGTACCCAAAAAAACGACTTAATTTGAGTATTTGTAATTAGTTTCTTCCACTCCTGGACTCATGTATGACTTACACAACAATAACTTGGTCCAAACAGGAGCAAACACTGATCTCTCATGTTCCCTAACACAGATTTATGCAGCTGATCAGGGGGATCATTTGACTTGAATTACCAGAATTCAGATCATGCAAGAAGTTCGACTTTCCTCATAAAACACACGCTTCATTATATTTGTCATATATGTATATTTGGCTATCTTGAAATCCCATAGCAGATGGAACAAGTGCATCAGCATCATATTAGTAATTACGATCAAAATAAGGCATTTGTTTATATCAATAAAAAAACAACAACTTGATATTCAGTATGGTTCAGCAACTAGTCCTCTACAAATTCTGGGTTTATCTTTAATGAAAGGATGTGACAAAAGAGATAAATCATCCTGAGCATAAAATGTTCTTGTTCCAACATTTTGAAGCTGAAATACCGCAAAAATAATCAAGCTATTAAATTATATTACCAGATCTAAAACAATAACACAACTCCAACTTACTGCACCAGCTCCAAGACGCAGCACAGGACAGGAACATGCCACTTCATCAGCTTCCCAAGCACTTATCACAGTACCGCCTTATAAAAATAGCT
The DNA here is from genome assembly GCA_027495735.1 of Lutjanus campechanus. Taxonomy (NCBI): domain Eukaryota; kingdom Metazoa; phylum Chordata; class Actinopteri; order Lutjaniformes; family Lutjanidae; genus Lutjanus; species Lutjanus campechanus. The sequence continues at coordinate 6,113 of JAJHUR010086363.1, forward strand.
GTGATCAGAGATAATTTTTTCATACATACGGCAAACTCTGGAATGAGATATTTGAATGAGACATTTCAAACAAGCATATAAATGCTATGTGGTTAAAGGACACACTTGCAACAATAATATCTGCCCACTTCATTTCAGTCCTCGACCTCTCTGATTGTCTGCTGTTGCTGTTTATGTCTTTTAGGTTTTGTTTCAGTGTGACCGTCTCTGTTTTGTGATGTGATTTTGTCTTTTATGTGCTGCAGAAGAGGCACCTGCTGGAAACCAGTCAGGCCTGTTTAACTGTAACTGATTTCACCATATGTAATGTTTCTTTTAATCTTTTCCTGTATAATAATAATGGAGCTCAGTATCCTGGCAGTTTGTGAGATAGTCAAGAATAGAAATTAAATAGAAATTGAATCTTCCATTAAATAAACCAATGAAACACTATATGCCACAGGCCATAGTGACGGTGGCTGTTGTTTTGTGCTCAGTTCCTTTTGTGACACATTACTGGAAGTTCATACACGGAACTAAAAAACAGCACACCATGCCATCAGAAACAGAAACCTGTTGAGCTGTTAACACTGCAGCTCTCAGGGTTTGTTTGTTCGGCAGAAAACACTCAGATAAGAGCACTGTTAGCAGTTAGTTAAGTTGAAGAGATCATGACAGAGCAAGACATTGAAGACGTGTCAAGTTTGCCTACTGTTACTTAATGCGGGAGAGTCCCCCCACCCCCGCCCCCCAAGCTACACTCAGCTGCTGATTGAGTAAGTGAATTAGAGGCCATGGACCTCCCTTCCTCTTTCAGTCTGTCTTGTGGTAGACAGGCTGGCAGAGCAGAAAGCGTCTGGTCCTGACAAGCTGCTGCTTCAGGTAAGACTGGTTGTATCTTCACGGTATGGGGCCAAATTTACCTATATTTAGTACATTTTATAAGGTCTGTTCTCAAAGCTTAATCTTTATCATGATGGCCCAAATATTCACAAAATTAATGTCAGTGTGTAAAGCAACCTTGAATTGTAGTATCTGCAAATAAGGTAGAGTCCAGCAGGGATAAAGCCACCCTAAAGTGTCCCACTGACTGTGATTTGTTTGATAGGAAGGATGTGGTTTTCCATCTCTGCTTCAATTGCAAGGTTAAGCGTTTGTTGAGGAGAATGCGTGGATGTGATCCGACTGGAAACATTCAGGTTTTGTACAATGAATGCGCAAAAATCTTGAAATGCATTTACAGGCAAACTATGAGGACAAGTGTTATGCAACGCAGATTAAGAAAGACAAACTTGATGCATCTATATGAAATATAATTACATGGGGAAAAATTAAAAGTGCTGACTGGTATGTATAGTCCATCTCTTGTGCATCGAAATAATAGAAAATAACGCGTGTTCTCCCTCTTTTGAACTTCTGACCCACATTGAAACATCATCAAGAGTTTCCACTTGGAGTCACATGCCTTAGATTTAGTCAGTTCAGTCTATCTGTTATATTGAGTCTGTTCTCTGAGACGTTCAGAGTCTAAATCTGTTATTTGCACATGCAACATACTGAAGTTCAAGTGACATAAACAGGAGACAAAAACCACAAGATAGACCTGGTTCGATGTTTTTTTTCCATTTCTCAGTGACTGATGGAGCCACTGATAGTGAAAAAAACACAGCACGTGACAGCCATAGGATTAGCTGACACTGAAATATTGCAGCTGTGTCTTGAAACACAATAAATGGAATGTTCCTAAAAATGCGTTTTCCATCTGTAAAATCACGAGCATTTCTAATACCGATTCAAACATCCACATTCAAAATGGCGGCCTTTAATCTCGACCTAATTTAATCACATGGTCACATGTGGATTCTTCTACAGAAGTGACAGTCACAAGCCTCCACTGAAGCAGGAATCCCCAACCCGAGACAGCGGGTGAAAGTACATGTCCTCAAGTACTGTACTTCAGTTCTGTTCTTGTAGTACTTTTCATTTTAAGATTTTATACTTAAAAACACGTGATAAGCTTATAAAATACATTGTACATTGCCTTGATAAAAAGTTGGAGGTTGATGACCTCTAACAAAAGTAGCAGTGAGTCATGGGGCCATTTTTCTGCAGCACAAATGCTTTTACTTTTTGATATGTTCAGTATACTTGTTGATAACAGTGTTTTTACATGTTTGTGTTGGTATATTTACTTAAGTAAAATATCTGAGTACTGTTGCTGGTTGTGGTGAGTGGTTTTTCCTCACCACTGCCACCTTAGTGCTTTGAACTATGGGTGTCACAGTTCTCCAAATCCACAATTCAGTTTGACTTCTGGTTTTAAGGTCATTATTCCATTGTTGTTGTTTTTTTTAGTACTGATGTCTATGTCATTGTTAAATTGTATTATTAGAGTCTTGATTTATAAAAAATCAACAAATCATTTGTTTTACGGCCTGAAACTGTCATTTACATTTTCAAATTCTTCAGTAAAAAGATCTCGGATGGTATATGGTAACAGGCGTGATCTAACCTGTAAGCTATGCTGAGTCTGCCTTCAAGTTTTTTAGTTTTTTTCCCCGGACATGTGCTGGATGCTGCCAGTAGGCGGTGGTGAAGAGAAACAAAAAAATACTTGGAGAAATGCAATTCTGCCCTTGATTTCAATTTCAATTCAAATACGCTCTTTGCGATCAGCTTCCGATTTAATATTGAAATTGTGGCATCCATGCACTTTACAGTAACAAAGGTCCTGAATATCCCTCCAGGGATTAATAAAAGCTTATCTTATCTTATCTTATCAAATCATATACTTAAGTAATGCTTAACTAATGCAGCATGTATCATGAAATCCTGTTGTTTGCTGCTGCATGTATTAGTTACACATTACTTACAGTGAGCACATAATTTCAGATAAAACTGACTTGACTTCAACCACCTCCACAAATATGACTTCACTGTGGCTCTTCAAGTTTTCAAGCCTTCATGTTGTTTGGAAATTGATCACGGAGACTAGTGAATGTGGACAATAATTAAAAAATAAGGGTCTGTGTTTTAAGGACAAGCCCCTGATGTTAATAATATAAGTTAAGGTATGATTGTCATCTATGAATAAGATATATATAAGTGGAGAACAAGGAACTACAATTAGGTTAAAGGAAATACATTCCTCGAAAAAGAGGAAGCCTTCATTTATTCCTCCCTAAAGATTTGCAGAACATCATCAAACATGGCGACCACACAAAAGCAGAAACATGACCATTACATTGGTTTCTGGTGTCATGTTCATAAAAAGGATGAGACTTTTGCTGACAATCTTGTCATTTTTTATCTCCCAACAGTCGAGATGTTGCTGTGCTGGTGGCTGGCTCTGGTGGCTTTGATCCCTACGACGTCAAGCATCGATCCCGGGGTAAAGGTCAAACTAACAGAAAAAGGCCTTGAATATGGTAAGCACAGTTTCTTCTTTCAGTTGAGACGACAACGATCTCACTTGAGATTCATCATCTAATTTTCTTGCCTCTCTCACTCACATAATTGGAGACACAAGCTCTTACATTGAATTGTGAGAGCGTATGTGACGAATGCAATGCCATGCACTCAGAAACGTCCTTTTTGTGCTGGAGGTGCAAGAGACAAAAGGCGTCCTTATTGCATATGTTATGGCCCTGTTGTGCACCTCCCCCTTTCTGGGAGGAAATATGTCCCATTTTTCATGAAGTTTGGAAACCAACCTAATAACTCAGTCTGTGTCTGTGGTAGACTTGCATAAGGAGTGATGCCTTGTCTGCTGCATCATTTTTAAAGTCATTGTCAAGACATAATTCAAACATTCATTGCCAAAGACAATTCAGACTAATTTTTTTTTGCACATACTTGGCTGGCTACTGTTATTTTATTTTATTAAAGAAGTAAAGCAGAGACACTTGCTGTACACATCAGAATTACTAGCTGGGAATGGGTATTTTTTTCAAGTCGTCATTTTTCTTATAGTCTTATATTATATTGTGATAAATATCACATCATGGACTATTTTTTTGGTATTATCGCACCTTGAGTTTTTGGTATCATTACATCCCACCGTTGCAAATCCACAGGGGGGTGGCAAAGTACTGTATTGCACTATATTGTGTCTTCTGTCTAAAAATTCTCATCTTTTGTTAGGCAGACAACTGGGGATGGCTTCAATCCAGCAGAAACTCAAATCCATCAAGGTCCCAGATTTTTCAGGCACACAGAAGGTGTCTCCCATCGGCAAAGTCCAGTACAGCCTGTCAAAGTAAGGCACCCGCTTATCCAACAATCCTGTCAGTTCTGTTGGAAACTGGGATGCTTCAGGTGGTATTTTACAAACCGGCATGTTGTTTCTTCCAGTATGCACATAGCGAATGTGGGAATGCCAAAGTCTGTAGTGGATCTTGTGCCAGGGACTGGTGTCAGACTGTCCATCGGTAACGCCTTCCTCACTCTGAATGGAAACTGGAAGGTTAAGTACCTCAAAGTGATGTGAGTGACAAACAATTTCTAACTTATGCAGCACAGTTAAACCCTTTCTGCAATATTTTCGCTTCAGCGGTGCCTCATCTCTCTTGACAGAAAGGACAGCGGCTCCTTTGATCTGAGTGTGAACGGACTCAGTATCACTACAAGCATTGCCATCAAGAGTGACGAGACAGGCCGACCTGCGGTCAGTTGTGTCAACTGTGTGGCCACTGTCGGCAGTGCGAAGATCAGGTTCCACGGTGGAGCCAGGTAAAAGAATCCCTGCTGTGCACTACGTTTGAACCCATGAGAGTTTTACTTGTCACGCTTGACAGACTGCATTCTGCCCTAATTACTGCGGTTACTTTCTGTTTCAGCTGGCTGTACAATCTCTTCAGCCAGTTCATTGATAAGGCTTTGCGAGGTGCACTCCAGAAACAGGTGAGGGTAAACCAGCCTTAGACCCACTGTTTTTCATCATCACCTTTCCTCTACGATGTGGAAACACAGACAGAAACAAGCTGAAGAAAACTTTTAATTCCTTGAAAAGTAGTTCTTGAGACTAAAAGTTTGGGGTATTTTGGTGGAAACAAGGCTTAATTTGCCTAAACTTTGAAGGTCTTTAGACCACAGTGGAAACACAGGCAACAAGGGGCTGAAGAAACGTTTTAGTTCCGTGAAAGTAGTTCCTGGGACTAAAGGTTTGGGGTACTTTGGGTGGAAACGGAGCTTAATTTACCTAATTGTTGAAAGTCTTTAGACTGTGGTGGAAAACCATATGACATCAGGCTGAAGGAACCTTTTAGTTGCTTAAAAAAGCAGTACCTGGGACTAAAAGTTCCAGATACTTTGAGTGGAAATGTTGCTGGGGTTGTATTCAGAAAGTATCTTATTTTACCAAAAGGAATCCTCCTAAAAGCAGATAAAAGTTGCTAACTAGAAATTTCCTCTAGAGACAGAGCAGCAGTGGAAGAATTATTCACATCCTTTACTGAAGTAAAATAAAGATGACAATGGAAAAATACTCTATCACAAGTTTTTAATAATCTTTGGGGGTTTTTTTTTTGAAATATGATAGGAAGCAAAGAAACTGCAATCTTTACATCTACATCAGAGTCAGTCGTTATCTCCGTTCACTCTTTCATCTAAATTCAGTAACATTAAAAAGACAGTGGTAATTGTGGTTGAAGCAATCTTTTAAAGGAAGTTATTCTTCCGCTGTTGGTTTACTGAGAACTGTTTGGCTCTGAAGTGCTCTGTATCAATTTTATGGAGCATTAAAGACTAATTTTCTCCAGTCTGAAATCACTGTTGAACACAGTTGCTAATGGAGTCTGAGAATAGATTTTTCTCTGCTCTTTATTGTTGCAGATCTGCCCTCTGGTGGCAGACGCAGTGACTGATTTGAACCCTCATCTGAAAACTATGAATGGTATGTTTAACATCATATTCATGTCAAATATTTGGATGTTTCATTAATGCTGAACATATGAGAAACTGTCTACCTTACTGCAGTTGTAGCTCGGGTGGACCAGTATGCAGAGATTGAGTACTCCATGGTGTCATCGCCCACAGTTTCAAAGTCTTGTATAGATTTCAGCTTGAAGGTAATGAATTTTACGCCATTTAACTGTACCTTTTTTATGTCTGAAGCTTCAGGTTCAGTATTTAAAAAAAAGACACACATTTGCTGTCTCTGCTGTTTCTTTGTCATTTAGGGTGAATTTTACAACATCGGGAAGCATCAGGAGCCTCCGTTCTCCCCCGCAGTCTTTTCCCTGCCGCCGCAGATTAACAACATGCTGTACATCGGCGTGTCTGCCTTCACCACTAACTCTGCAGCCTTCGTCTACAACAACGCTGGAGCCCTCAGTCTGTACATCACTGATGACATGGTGAGCTTCGTCCTCCTGATTCCCTCATGAATGTGCTTTCATCAGGTCACGCTTGTCACATTTCCACTGCAGGAACTTTCCCCGGGGAGTAGGAACCTTTGGACGAAGTCAGTGTGCTTCCACCGCAGGGACCAGGGTCTAAATTAGGTCCAAGGACATTATTTTACCCCGTAAAAGATCCCGCTCAGGCAGTTGTAGGCCACTTTCCAAACGCACAGAACTTTGGGGTCAGGGCAGCACTGAACATTTCTGATTGGTCAAATACTCGCAGCATTTTATTTCAGCCGTCGATGCTTTACTTATGGGCTCGTTCATTGGGCTTTGACACATCAACATGGGGTGTCAGAAGAAAGCATACGACAGCTGGACCTACAACAATGTCCAAACTTTATTGAGCATTTATAATGAAAACGAAATCCAGCAGGAATTGAAAAAAGCAACCTGCAATGATGATGGGCTGAAGAAACCTTAGAGTTCCTTGAAAAGTAGTACTTGGGACTAAAAGTTCCAGGTACTTTGGGTAGAAATGTGACCTGCTTTATCTTCTTGAGTCTTAAAACCATGGCGGAAACACGGAGAGAAACAAGATACCTTCTAATTCCTTGAAAAGTAGATCCTGGGACTAAAAGTTTTGGTTGGAATTGTGGCTTAAATTGCTTAATCTTTGTAAGTCTTGAGACCACGATGAAATTGCAGACAACAGGCTGAAGAAACCTTGTAATTCATTGAAAAGTAGCTCCTGGAACTAAAAGTTTGGGTGGAAATGTGAACTTGTTTGCCTAATCTTCGCAGTTCTTTAGATCGTGGTGGAAATATGGTCAATAATGGGCTGAAGGAACTTTTTAATTCCTTGAAAAGTACAAGAAGTTTTGGGTACCTTTGGTGGAAACATGGTTTAATATGCCTAATTGTCACAGATCTTTCAACTGCAGTAGAAATGCAGATGACAACAGGATGGAGGAACATTTTAGTTGCTTGAAAAGTTCCTGAGACGAAAAGTTCTGGGTACTTTTGGTGGAAATGTGGTTTAATTTTTCCTAATCTTCACAAGTTTTTAGACCACAGCAGAAATACAACAACGCGCTGAGGGAACCTTTTAGTTCCTTGGAAAGTAGTTCCTGGGACTAAAAGTTCGAGGTACTTTAGGTGGAAACGCAGCTACTGACCTACAACCCTTTCTGGCTCTGTCACAACAGATCCCTCAAGGCTCTCCCATCCGACTCAACACCAGAACGTTTGGAGCCTTCATCCCGCAGGTAACGCTACATTCAGCTGATTTTATATGAAGCATTATATTCATTGGTCAGCCTGTCAGCTTCATCTGGATCTACTTTCAGGTTGCCAAGCTTTACCCAGGTCTGATGATGAAACTGTTGGTGAAGACGGCGAAAAATCCCGTCATCACTTTCGCACCCAACAACATGACAGTTCAGGCCAGTGGCACGGTGACAGCCTATGCTATTCAACCCAACACCACACTGACCCCTCTCTTTATCCTAAACCTGGTACGTTACACAACCGGTGCGATGAAAAGCCATTTATGTAGCTCAGAATAACCACTAACATCTTTTGCCTTTACAGGAGACCAGTGTCAGCGCCCGAGTGTTTGTCAGTGGAACAAGGCTTGCTGGAGCTGTCAGCCTAAACAAGTGAGTTAACACAAAAAAAGACTACTTGTTCTCAGAAGAGAAAAATGGGGCCAAAAGGTCCTCATAAAGGTGAACATTACTGTCTAATTCTGCCTAATTTGCACAGGATGGATCTGACCCTGGGGACAAGTTATGTGGGAGAGTTTCAGGTGAGAGCAGCATTCTAACACGAGTCAGCGTGTGTCCTGTCAGTACCAACCTACCAGACTAACTCTCACTCTAACCCCAACCTGCAGGTCAAATCCCTCGACAGCATCTTCCAAATGGTCCTCAAACTGGTAGTGATACCTAAACTGAATGGTGAGTCCAAGCGTTTTCATGTCATTTAAATACATTAATTAAACAAGACTGGCTTCAATTGATTCACAACTCTGAATCTGAAGAGTGATGTATGAAAACAGAAAAGAGATGTCAAGCCAGTTATGATCACGCTGCACTGGCTTCCTATAACTTTAAGAACTGATTTCAAAATTTGTTTACTTACATTCAAAGCTCCAAATGGCCTTAAACAAACTGATATTACATATTCTGCAGCACTGTTTTACACCTAAGGCTGTCACAGTCATGACATTTTATTTGACAATTAATTGTCATACTTATTTGCCACAACTTATCTTTTATTCCACTATTATAACACAAGCCTAACACATTTCTTTTTGCCTTTAAGGTGCTGTAAACAAAAATATGCACAGCAATATGCAATATGCAAATATGGCATATAAATAATAACTTAAATATTTAAAGCCTATTAATGAAATATACAAAGAAATCAAACAAAACAAAATTAAGGATGCACTGTGGCCAAAACAGGTCATATCCTTGTCATCCACAACCATGTAGAACAAATTTAAATTTTACAGATACAAATGTTGGTAGCATAAGCAAATACAAAGTAATGTGCGTTTTCATCCACTGGGATTATATGAATATTGAAATTAAGTGCCTCAAGATTAACAGTCGGTGGTGCAGATTCTCCCCTCAGATGCCATTACATCATGAAATGTGACACTTCTGTTCATTTCATCCATCTGTTTTTATATGGGTTAATGGGAACAACTCTAACGATTATGCAAAGTGATTGCAGCCAGCTCACAGAATCGTGATCTGGCAATTATGTAATTATTGTGACAGGCCTCCTTACACCCGAGTTAGAATTATCACCTGAATTTGCAGCTGCTCTTGGCTTTATGAAGCTTTGTAGAAAGTTTCCACTCATTGTTTAGCTGTCCGGCCCACAACTTTACTTTACTTTTTTGGTTTACTATCACCGAATCTGGCAGCCGTTTGCAACAAAAAGCTCTATAAACCCATGGTACACTGATTACTCAGATAAAAACACAGACAGAAACAGTTAGTTACTACCTGGTGAACGTAGTGGAGCATCTAGCTGCTACAGAGTCTGATATTTCCCTCAGGAGTTGGTTGAGACCAAAACAGAGCTAAAAGACTGAACACTGGTCATCCTCCAGGTGGTCTCCAAGTGAATGAAAATGTTTATCTACAACTGCTGGATGTGTAAATTAGCAACTATTTGCCAACAGTTTCACCATATCAACATAAAAACTGGTACTGTATGTCAAGGTTGTATTCACAACTTGTTTCTGCTGCCTCTAAGTGGCTAAATCAGTTATTGCAAGTTCAATTAAAGACACACAGAGGGCAACCTTGGCTGCCCTTTTCAATCAACTTTATATTTAGCATGTTTATATAATCTCCTTGCACATTGCTAGTGTTTATAGGTTTATATTTCTTTTCATGTCTATTTTTAATAATTTTTATTTAATTTGATTGCACCAGTTTTAAACTCCTTAATTGCACTCTTAGATTAAAGTTTATTTTAATCTGCTGTTTTTTTTACTTGCTGTATTTCTTTTTTTTCTATTAATCTATTTTATGATCTTTTTATGAAAAAACTTTGAGCTGTATTTAATGCCTGAGTATTTACATGAACTAAAACTTTAATATAAACACCCTGCTAAAAATATCACTATAATCTTTTTCTGACTAGCTGACCTAAACTGATGAATTTTGCTTCATAGCTCAACTTGCAAAGGGATACCCACTTCCTGCCCTTGGAAAGATGAAGCTTGTGAACACCCAGCTTCAAGTCCTGAAGGTCAGAGACTGGACATGTTCGATTTTCTATTAAAGTTATATGATTTTAATGAAGGTCAAGATTTTAAAGCTGTTATTAACTGCTGCTGTTGCTGTATTTTTCTGTAGGACTACATGCTGATTGGGACAGACGTTCAGTTCACAGGTTGAAAGGCATTTCTGAAAACTCCCAGGATTCATTGCTGCACTGGGGCATGCCACAATGAAGGCATAATCACAGCCAGAGTACGACTACCTGGCAGAGAAATTCCAAAGAAAAAAGTATTACAAGTATTACTTCTCCAACAAGCCTGAGAAATGTGTAACAGACATCCTGTTTGCACCTACTCAGATTTTTTGCATTTTTCTTTTTTTTTAATACGGTTTTTCTTTTTCTTTTAAATGTGAACTCAGGTTTTCTACATATAAAATGCAGATGTGGCGCAGTGAACTTTTCCAAAAGGGTTGCTGCTGCAGTCATGTCATAACAGGACACAGTCTGCAGGACAGGGTTCCCTGTTTGTCACGGCAATCATCTTTTATCTGTAATAACAAGCTCCTTCCAAAGCAGATCACAGCACTTTCTGCTGCTGACTTTGGGAAAATTCTTTTCTCAAACTTTCTGACTTTGTAGCTCACGGAGCGATTCCACAAATGTGCTGATCCATGACATTTTCACTGCAGTTTGAGGCTGATAAAAAAATGCCTGTACATCAATCAGGCACCACCGCTTCAGACAAAACAAATCAGTCTCAGTAGTTTGTCTTAGACGCTGTAATTTACATCATCCTAACAGGGTTGAATATGCACATACACATAGTATGGACTGTATAAATAACATGTTGCACTCAGAGCTCATCAGCCCAGTCCAGTGTGACTTAATTCAGTGAGCCTACAATCCTGTAAAATCACCATCATGTGTCTTCAAAGTAAGTTGAGAGAAGAAGAAGTGCGCACGTGTTCCCAGGAAATAGGAGATTGTTTCCTGTGGTGTCAACTGGATCAATCAGGAGCATGTTTCAACCATGATTGTGTCTGAGGCCACATGTTCAGTCTCATTGTGCCTCAATGTGTCCCTCAGGGAGCTGTGACTCAGAGCTCGGCCTCTCAGGCTCTGGGAGTTGGCCGACAATATCTATAAAGACACAAAACATCAAAGAATGAATGAGTGAGTGAAGAAAGAAACTGTTTGATTATTAGATTATTAGATAAGTTCTTGTCTGTGATAATTGTTGACATGTCCTCCAAACGTGTTTTTAATGCTGAATCTTTTAGCTTTTTTTCTGTCACAGACTGACGAGTGTTTTACATGATTTTATTAAAGGCGTCCTACAT